>KV751318.1:13447815-13535054 GCA_001698575.1 Mola mola
GACACCTACAAAACCACCCCGTCACTGCTAAAATACAGTCCCACAGTTAAGTGCTATAGAGTCACGGAAATAACAAGAGACATTGGTGTTTTCATTTCAGCTGATATGAGGCCATTTTGTGTTGTGGAAAATCAGGGATTTCAGCAACTCCTCCATTCACAGTTCATACAAACAGCCAAGCCTGTATTTTAACATTCATTTACAGATAAATCAATGACGCAAGTTGTTTCACTGTTTTTGTTGAACGTTAAGTTGTTGAATTTTGTTAATATTTTTACATCTATGTTGTTTGATTTTCGAACTAACATTATTATCATTATTAGAAACTTTACTTTTTGTCCATGTGCTTTCTGGGACAGTTAATTTTCACATATGAATACTCTCTACACTTTCTTAAGTGAAACATAAGAAAGCTGTTTCTCTTTAAAGAATGCAAAGAAAAAATATGTGTATCTTATGTGTAAATACATTTATACATTTTGGAACATCTCCGTGTCAATTTATTAAACATTTTGAAAGCACAATGTATATTCATATTTTGTTTATTGAAAAACACTTTTTCAATATATACAATTAAATGTATTTACAGTATTATTTCAAACATCATACATAGTGGTTTGGTGTTTCTGAAGGTAAAGCGACCAATAGCCAACTTACAGGCTGTTTACAGAGAAAGAGATTTAACAGAAAATGGTAAACTGTTGTTGAATTTTGGTCATTCCTTTACATGACGACGGAGTTTCGGAGGCCAGAAAACACAAAACTTTCAAAACCCGGTCCCAGAGTGACATCTTTGAAAACGCCACCCCTACTCTTGCCGTGCTGTTCATATTATATCAATGCCATCAGCTAACACAGTTCAGCACTGACTGCATTTCCATTGTTAAAGTTCCTTTTTTTGTAGGACTAGGCTAAGCCAACAAGGTATGCTTCATTTTACTCAGTATATTGTTTTAAACAGCAAAACAGAATCTGTAATGGAAGCTGCAACAGGCTTTTAAGACACAAGTCAAGTCAAAGAGCGAGCAGCAGTAACATTAAAAACAAGACTGTTTGACTCACTTAAGAGTATTTGAAGACTGTCATCCTATATGGTGGCAAAATAATCACTGTCAATGAGTGGAATATTCCGAGACTCCACAAAATTAGCCAATTTTTTGGCGTGAGTTCGACTTCCTGGCTGATACTTACCGCATATGTCAAGAGGGGGCGCTGTTTCTCGACTTTCATGTAACTGGATTTTTCTGAAGATTTCAAGGACATTTAAAACAGTTACTTGAAAAACACGGACCAAGCCTGAATTTCCTTTGAGAAAATGTCATCAGTTTACTTTGATTATTGCTGTGAATCATTTTTTTTATTTGAAAACTTTGCCCGAGATGACTGTAGGATATGATCGTATTGTCTTCATATTAGGAGCTGCAACGCTTCCTTTTCTGAAGGCCATGATGATCTACGTCTTTTACAGAAGGAACAAATATATTATCCTCATGGCAGTGGGGTGTTTTAAGGTTTTCACTTGACTTTTTATTGGTGAAGCAGCTTTTTTTCTCATAAAAACGTACCTGTTTCCATCCGTACTTAGAGTATTGGTTCCAGTTACTTGTGCAAATAAATAAATAAAAATAATTATGGATTGATGCATTTAGCAGTTCATGCCATGTGGCATTGATGCAGAGGTAAACAAGACGGATGAAAGGGAAACTTAATGAAGGTGAGAACATGCCATCTGTGCAGCTCCTGCATTTTCTCATCTCACTGACGTACAGCTCATCTACCCAACTCCTCTCTCTTTCCCATCTTCTCTCAAGCTGGCTGCCCTCCATCTGTAACACGCACCGCAGTCTGCCTCACATTCGCTTTTGTTGTTCTGCAAATCTGTCTGCGTATCATTACCCTACATACATACATTTATTCCCTCTCAATCGATGTGGAGATGTACAGTTGTGCACATAAGTTTACATACCCTGGCGGAATGTGGCATTTTTCTGCAATTTTTCAGAGAATATGAATGATAATACAAAAACTTTTCCTTCACTCATGGTTAGTGGTTGGGTGAAGCCATTTATTATCAGACAATTGTGTTTGTTTTTTTGAAATCATAATGACAACAGAAACTACCCAAATGACCATGGATCAAAACTTTACATACCCTGGATGTTTTGGCCACGAGTTTAAATGACTACTAAAGGTAACAATTCCTCACCTGTGACCTGTTTGCTTGTAAACAGAGTGTGTGTATGAAAAGTCAGTGAGTTTCTGGGCTCCTGACAGACTTCTGAATGCTTCATCCAGTGTTGCACTAAAGGTACTGGATTCCAAGCCATCGGGAAAGCACAAGAATTAACAAAAGATCTGCGGTATAAGGTAGTTGAAAACAGGAAAAGGATATAAAAAGATTTCCAAGGAATTGAGAATGCCAATTAGTAATCTTCAAACTCTCATTAAGAAGTGGAAAGTGAGGGATTTTGTTGAAACCAGGCCACGGTCAGGTAGACCAACAAAAATTTCAGCCACAACTGCCAGAAAAAGTGTTCGGATACAAAGAAAAATCCACAAATAACTTCAGCTGACTCTCTGAAAAAAAAACTGGTGTAGCTGTTCCAAGATGCACAATAAGGAGGCACTTGAATAAAAATGGGCTTCATGGTCAAGCTGCCAGATGAATGTCATTATACGCCAAACAGCACAGACACAAGCCTCAACACTTCTTGAACAAAGTTATATGGAGTGATGAGACCAATATCGAACTTAATGGCCACAGCCATAAATGCTGCATTTGGAGAAGATTCAACAGGGTCCATGTGAAACACGGAGGTGGATCTCTGTCTCTGTCTCTGTTTTGGGGATGAGTGAGCTGCAATGGCACAGGGAACTTGGTCCAAATCGATGGCAAGATGAATGCGGCATGTTATCAGAAAATACTGGAGGAAAATTTGCACTCATCAGCTCAACTTATGAGCACAACTGTACATCTGGAAGGGCACCAGTTGGAATGTCTAATTTAGGTGTCACTGATATACTTTATATAATATCTTTTAAGTATAGCTGCACCAAATCAGTGCTGATCCATTTCTTTTAAGCCAGGTTTGTTAAACTATAGTAGCTCTAAGGACGTTTCCTTTAACCACTATTTCATGGGAGGCTAAATCTCATTCCTTCACTTACCGACAGCATTGTCATCACCCCACAACTTGCATCTTTCTTCTTTCACAAAATTCAGAAAATAAGACAAGCTCTTTGTTCGTCTGTTACAAAGACAGGTCCTTGATCTTGTATGCACACATCAAAATTTCAATAGTAGTAGCTGTATGAGGAACAAATGGTGTATTATTTCAAATATCCCTCTTTGCTTGCAAGGTTTTTTTGTTTTTTTTTTTAAAAAGTGTTTTAACAAGGCAGTAGATCTCTCCAAATTGTTAACACTTCTCTCAGGTTATTTCCCCCAGGCCCTTAAAACAGCAGCTGTTAAAAGAGAATAATTCAGACAACTCACTAATGAACAATTATGGGCCCAAATCAAGCCTGTAAAATCACCTTCCCGGTACTGAGCAGTTAATTGGATGTTCTCAGGACAGGACCACACCAGAGAGTACTTTTTATGAAGTTCTAGCATGATTTAATCTTAAACAAAGACAATGGAAGAAGTCTACAACTTGAGCATGACGACTGTATTGTAGTGCAAGTGCAGATTGACGAATTGCAATTCACTGAAGAAACTAATGATTGATTGGGCAAAAATGTGCTAGTGTCTCAAGTTGTTTCTGTCAGGGTCACTTTGAAGTTTTGTTTGTGTCTTATTCCCCATGTCCTGTCAAGTCTTGTCCCTCAGGTGTGTATGATTACTTTTCCTGCCTAATGTGTCTCACCTGTGTCTAATTGTCTAACTCTCCCTTGTGTATTGTGTAACCCCTGTGTTCATTTCCTCCCGTGCCGGATTGTCTTGTCTCTCTAGTGAGCAGTCCGCCGTACCGTCCTTGTGTTTTTGACCATTGCTTGTATCTTAATTACTGAGTTTGCCTAATCCTTGAATTGTATATTAGCTATCTAGTTGGATTTCCCAGTTTTGACCAAATTTAAGTAAAACCACTTTTGATTCAGAACGCTCCCTGTGTGTCTCTGCATTATTGGACCCTCCAGAGCCCATACCTAATAGTTTCAACTTTTCAGACTGGCTTCCTGAGTTTAAAATCCTACTATTGATTTCTAGGACACTAATTGGTTGTAGATCTGCTTCTACTGGTCAGCTATCTAGATGCAGGCTAATCTTGAGGACTGTGAGTTTTATCTCTGGATTGCTTGATTGATATGCATATGTAAGACAATATTTATGTTAGTTACTCTGCTCTAAAAGTGCACCCATATAATCTGCCATGACATTGCAGTTTCTGAATAGATCGGGATGACGCTGCCACCTGAAATAATCCCCCCGCCCCTCAGCTAGTTAGTCCAGCCAGCAAATACTCCACACTCCATACTGTGAACAGCTCCAAGAGGATTTAGAGAAGTGAAGTATGCATGATGGATGTAAAGGACAGACTGCAAGATTAAAAAAACCAGATTAAAAAAAAGAGAGGATGGTGACACGGCTAAACGTTCCCTTTTTTTTTTTTTTAAGAAAAGTGTGCACACAGCAACTGCTAAGAGAGAGAGACAATGATGAGTGGGGCCTATTAAAGAAGGCTACTTTGCTCAACCGTTGCCAAGATATGTCAATTCAAATAGTATTTGTATATTACAAATCACAGAATGTACCTCAAAAATGTCATGTAGAGAAAACAAAACATCGTTTAAAGCCAAGACCAAATAACCCACTCTTTAAATGTTTTTGTAGCCAATGAGTGGCCCCCTGCTGATGATGACTCAGAGGGTATTCATGAGGATGATGCCATCTGGGAGACACTGCACTGCCGAGGCTTTTGTAATGGTTAGTTATAAACCAAAGCTTGTAAGCAACAAAGATACATTTTGAATTTTTTTTTTTTTTTTCGTTTATTTAGCTAGTTTTATCAACTTATTATAATTTACTGATATTCCTATATTCTTCTTATCTTAGACTTATATTCTTGTGGATAAAAACTAAAAGATGGTTAAAAGTGAAATGTTTTGTTGCTTCATTTATGCAATTTCCTCCAACATTAAAAAAAAAGAAAAAGTGGGCTTGTCCAGACATCTCACTTGCTTTGCAAACATAGAGATTCAGAATTAACCCCAGCATTAACCCTAAACCTAACCCTTATTCTTTTGCACCATTTATGTGGGACAAACTAACATAAAATGTTTAGCTCCACTTAAACTCATAAATCCTTTTAAAGCAGGTTTCTTTTTACACCTGGAGTGTGGGACTTTTGTCACATAAACAGCTATCTGTTACCGTTTCCAAGCTGATGTTGTGGTGACTTTCTGATGCTGACTTATAAGTATAGCGGTGCGTTTGATTGGTTTATACAGTAGACGAAGAGTAAAAGAAGAAGATACAGCTATGGGCCACAGGCCACAACACCTAAATGTTTGGGAGCCTCAAGCTTCATTAGCGTACTGGCTTGATGTCACTATTACTGCCAGAAAGGGGGGGGCAGAAGTTCTGCAGGGCAGGTTTAAATTTAAGACTCTGTTCTCTTCTTTCATTTCTCACCATAGCTGCAATCTCATTTTTATTCTCTTAACTGTTCTATTTTGTCACATATTTCAACCTTACATCCTAATTTTTCCCTAATCCATTCAAGTTCAATTTATCTGTCATCATGCCGTCTTTTTATTTTCACTTTGTGGCTCATTTACATCCTGTCGTAATGCCTTTATGTTTTGTTTAATTGCTTTGCGTTGCCTGGTTGTTGTGAAGGTGCCATAAATAAATTTGCCTTTGCCATGTCTTATGAGATTTTAAAGCCATCTCGGAAAGAACTGAATACTTCTTGTGTGTGCGCGACCATTTAACCGAAGCTGTGGAACACGGAGAGGAATGTGGAATTCAGGCTCAGGGTGACAGTGAGAGAAGAGGAAAGAAGGAATGGAATAACACAGAATGAAAGTTTAGTTACAGGATACTCAAAAATGATATATTGGATTGTATTTAGAATAACTTAGATACATCACAGCCAGAGTAGCACATTTTTAAAAAATCTTTTATTGGCAGTCAGCAAAAAAAAAAAAAAAATAACAAAAAAAACACAGATAATCACAACAATGTTAATATTAAATCTAATCATTTCTAATAACATGTATAATATGATAATGAAAAGTAATTGATGTGTATTGTACAGTATAGTGTTTACATTTAAATATATGTAAATTTACTTTTGCATGTTTTGATAAAGTACATTTGCTTTAAGAAAATGTTAAATATCAGATACTTACTTATGGCCAACTTTAAAAATATAATTGTTCAAAGGATGGACACCTCTAAACAAATGAAGCTTCAGATGCAGGACGAAAAGCACAAGTGAGTCTGCACACTAGATTTGCTCCCAGAACATTTCATTTTAATACCACATGTAAAATTTCAGACCTGAGCTCTTCTTCACCTTTCAAATACTGTTGCATTGTTGTGACATGACCTTTGTCAATCTACAGTATATAAATATATAGACAGATGTACATAATATACAACGTATACAATCAGTGGTAATCTTTAAGATATTAGACAAATAAAAATATTGACTGTTAATAAGAATCTTCACAAAATTAAGTGCAAAAATGTACCTGACAGCACTAAATTCTCACAACTTGAATAACACATTACTAAAAATAAGGTTCATGATGAAATGTAATAATAATAAGAAAGTACTCAATCCTAAATATAGGCACCTCTACCACTCTAAAGACTTGGTAAAAAAACAAAACCGTATACAAAACTCATACATATCCACATATACATAAGTATGCGTGAATATACACATACTTACACACAACGGTAATGCAAAGTGTATCACTATCAACAGTAAATGGGCAATGGGAGTCCAAAACAAATGTAATCAATGAACCAACAAAAGAAAATTATGAAAAAAGATACAAAAGAAGATCATGCAATTTGCCCTACAGGAATGGTTGCGGGTCAAAATCCTCACAAACCTTTCAGTGCCAAGGTGTCCAGGTTAAAAATCCAGAAAGCTTCTTTTTTGAGAAGCAGAGAGTCTATGTCTCCTCCCCAGAAGGGATTATTTTATCTGTCTAATGCCCATGCAAAGAAACACCTTGACCAGCAATTATTTAATGCACAGCCACTTGGCTTCTTATGTAACAGTTTCAGATGTTGGATCTGTGCTCAGAAATCCTTGTCTTAAGTTGGTCTGGTGGGTTTTCAGATGTAGGCTTGACCATATGGGCATCACCACCACTTTTACCAAAAATGTCGATGGGATTTCTGTACTTCTACTCAAGAATGACTTTTAGGTGTTTTTTCACACACCACGTGCAAGTCTACTTTGGCTTTGTGTAGTCCTTTTGTGAAAGGCTGAATTTGCCACTCATAAAGAAATCCTGCAAAGCAAAAAAAAAAACCCTGATGCAACTCTGAATCCATCCAAGCATATTATCAGATAAACTATCATGAATACAAAGGAACTGGAAAGCTTCTCTTTGCACTAAAAGCGCTGCATTTATGGCTAGAGTACAATAATTACACAGTGGCAACTCCTGCTAGGCTTCTTTGTCCCTGTTGACTTTTTGTTTTTGTGTCAGAGCAGAGAGAACTTTGGGTCTCTGTCCATGTGAAGCTCCTCAGTCTAAACACCCAATTATTGCCAGGGACTGTCAGTGGACTTGTGACTTACATATGCTGTGAAGTTGAAATGAAGCAAATGTGGTGCAGCGGAACAAAGACAATCTGTTTTTCTATGCCTCCTTTCATATGTTTGCAATTATAAGGATCAACAAGGCATAGAAATAGAATGTACACTGTGATATCCCTTGTTGTTTCTCTGTACCCCTCTAATAAGAGATGAGGCTGAATTACAAAGGAAAACGTGTTCTCCTTTGAAGTACAGATCAGCGGTGCAATGTCCAAGGGTGGCTTTTGATCACTGAATGCCTTTATGAAATCTAAGTTATTCCTCCGCTAAGATTTGAGAAAATCAAATACAGTGCCATCATTACATGAGCTTAGCAATGAAATAGCACCAGTTTTCTCATCAAAATTGACATAAATTTCTTAGACAACTTAGACAAATCATCGTACCCTATTAAGTCACATCAAATGTCACTTTTCGTTCAGCATGCTTTCAAATCTGCATAAATCCTCCCTCTAACGGCTTTTAAATCACTCTGTGTTATGGTCAGTGAGTGCAAAACAGACAACATTCACCAACCCTCAAGCTGGCCTCCCTGCGTGTATCCCATATCTTCAAGGTTATTGCCGAGTCATTTGTTGCACGTTAGATAATCGACTCTTATATGAAGTATAACCATGATTTATGGAGAAAGTGAATACATATTCCTCCATATCTCAGTGGTGATTTATGGCGTGATAGAGCTGAACCGATGGCCACTTTATCTGATTGTACGTCATGCAAAGTAGTTGATCAAGTCGGAACAATCAGTCAAACACCTTGTCCGGGCTGAGATGGAAAGGATGAGCGACAGGAGCTCTCTCTCTCTCTGGATTTCTTTGGTCTCCTTAAAGCTCTTTAAGGCAAGTTATTATATGCAGAGTCAAGTAAACCGTGGCCAGCTAAATCACGCCCAGCCCTCACGCACGCTGGATTTACGATGTGTGTGATGGATAAACTTGGGGGCCTTCAGAGGGCCATTTGTCATGTGCAGGAAAGAAAAATTTTAAATATATTTGACCTTTTTTTATTTTCTGCTCTGCTGTAGCTTATTGACATCTTCAAACACTCAAACATTCATTTGTCAAAATGCATTTCCCAGCAATAGCGTCACGTCTTTCAGAGCAACCAATTCATTCCCCGCGGCAGCGAGTACAATATCGGGCCTAATCCCTCTGAGAAACTCAATATTTAATTTGGAAAAAAGTAACTGATGATGAGACCACCTTAACCCTCTCTTGGCTTTTAGGATGCTTCATTCTTTATATGTCAGTGTCTGTGTTTGATGTGTGTGTTGTGATGTCAATTATTTATTCTCCATATCTAAACTGTGAATCCAATCTTCTGTCATACTGAAGTCCCTGATCCTCCTGCATCATGTACCATATAACCAGTACATGTTAAAAGTCCGGATACTGTCCTCTCAGATTTAGCAATTAATATTTGGCAACCGATTTATAGCACCTCATACTACCTTTAATCCAACCCTCAACCTTTGATTCTCATTAATAAGTCTTCCCTCAGCTGTATCTCTCTCCAATTATTTGTCATATTAACCTTTATTTGCCTTCGGTTTTCATGGCCTCTGTCCATGCCCTTATCATATTGTTTCTACCTGTTTTCTTCTTCACTGCCAATTGACTACTATATGTGCGTACTTCCCACCTACAGAGCTCTGGCGTTCTTCTTGTAGATGTGTTCATAATTGCATACATTTGCTGGATGTGAGCTCAAAGTTCATTCCATGGAAAACCGCGGATGAAAAATATTGGAATAAATCTTTTAGGTTACCTTCATAACATGCTGTATCTAGTGGTGACTTCAATATGTTGTGAGTGATTAGGAGAGTCACAGTGTTGAGCTCAAAGTGCTTACTAGGCATTCCTTTACTAGTGGTAGATGGAAGTTCATATTTTAAATTTGTGCTACATTTTTACTGATTCCAGGTCCCCAACAAACCATCTGTCTGGACTCAGATCAGGTTAAGATCAGTTGGTTTGACCATGCGAATCATGTTTGTTTGAGTCTGATTCTGAGTGCATCATGCTTGATGAGGAAGACCTGTGCTGAAAAGCAGGAAAATAGGGAAGACAGGCATGATTATTTTGGCAAGTTATCAGTCAACAATAACAGATGAAATTAGGCAAGACAGTTGAAGTCCATGCCACTAAGGTGCTCACCATGCGTCTCCGAAGAATTTTGGACCCAGAATGCTTCACTGTATAATTAATGCTCAGCGGTCTACACTATTTTCTGTCAAAGACTTGTCAGGGTTGTTTTGGTTTGCAGTGCGAGCGTTTTCAGAGGAGCGGGTTGAAATCTGACAGGAGCACGGAGTGATGATGAGCGGACCGGCCTCGAGTGGCTCTGAGCAAGGAAGTGGATGGATCTCTGAGAGCTCAGTGGTAATTTACACCACTACACTCCGCTCACATATTCTGACTGAGGCCCACCACGGGACAGCCATCAAGATGTTTTGGCTTCACTTTTAGAGAGCTCAGCCACATCCAGCTCTTATTTGCAATATCCCAACATGGCAACTCATAACAATATGTACAGGAATGATCACATGTCATACAATAATGTTCCCACAGTGGAAAAAATACCAGTATTGGCCAGAGGAAAAAAGTATAGCAACTGGTGCTTTTACTGTAAGATTTTTTTTGCATCAAGCCAACAAGGTTGACTAAGGTAAATTAGATACATTTTTGTATCTTTTGGACAGAACCGGTCAAATAGTTATGCTCCTATTTCTTTATGTTAAGCAAAGCTAATCAGACGCTGGCCACGACAGTGTATAGACTGGTGTGAGAGTAGTCTCTTTTGGTAAATTGCCCTGCCAGTAGGGATTTAAATTTAAACAAAAGAGAACTGAGGCGAAAATTATGAGGCTCTTGATGTGAAATATAGAAGAGTAAATTGGATGAGAAATTAAAAAAAAAAGATTGGCAAATTATCAAGTGATTACGGGGGGACACCAAGACGTTCCCAAGCCAGCCGAGAGATATAATCTCTCCAGCGTGTCCTTGGTCTGCCCCGGGGTCTCCTCCCTGGTGGGCATGCCCGAAGCACCTCCCCAGGGAGACGTCCAGGAGGCATCCTGACCAGATGCCTGAAACACCTCAACTGGCTCCTCTCAACACGGTTCTACTCTGAGCCTCTCCCAGATGTCCGAGCTCCTCACCCTATCTCTAAGGCTGAGCCCAGCCACCCTGCGAAGGAAGCTCATTTCGGCCGCATATATTAGCGATCTCATTCTTTCGGTCACTACCCAGAGCTCATGACCATAGGTGAGAGTTGGGACGTAGATTGACCTGCAAATTGAAAGCTTTGCCTTACGGCTCACAACAGACCACTTCAGCGTCTGCATCACTGCCGACGCTGCCCCAATCTGTCTGTCAATCTCCCGCTCCATTTTCCCCTCACTCGTGAACAAGACTGTTAAAGGAGGCTGAGGAGTGTGATCCCCGGTAGTTGGAACACACCCTCTGGTCCCCCCTTCTTGAAAAGGGGAACCACCACACCTGTCTGCCACTCAAAAGGCAATGTCCACGCAATGTTGCAGAGGCGTGTCAACCATGACAGCCCTACAACATCCAGAGCCTTCAGGAGCTCGGGACGGATCTCATCCACCCCCGGGGCGCTGCCGCTGCAGAGTTGTTTGACAGCCCCGGCGACCTCGACCCCAGTGATGAGAGAGCCCAGCCCGAAGTCCTCCGGCTCTGCCTCCTCCTCGGAATGCGTGTTGGTGGGCTTGAGGAGATCTTCGAAGTATTCCTTCCACTCCCAACCCACACTGAAGACCGTGCGGACAGGGTTCTGCTTTCCCCTCCTGAGCCGCCGAACAGCGTGCCAGAATGATCTCTTTTTACATAGAACAATGAGCCATTTCCTTACCTTTATCTGCTCAACTGTGACTTAAAGAGAAATAAAAACAAAACACAAACTTTAAGATAGGAAATAGGTGATGTTAACAAAGCACTGATCAAAGCACTAACCCTGGTTCCACACTGACAGAATTGATTTCAAAATGTTGTCAATGATCTGCTGCTATGCTGAGGTATTTGACCCCCGGGGTCATCGGAGACAGGCCTGCTGCTCCTGTCCCCCAGAGAAGATCAGAGATGTTTTACGCCCGACAAATTTTAAAATATCTCAGAGAATTTCAACAACTCTCCGTTCTTTTAAAAGGAGAGCAGAAACGTTTTACAGTTGTAACTTTTTCTGGTATTTTATATTTCTTTTTAATCTTATTTGCTTTTTAAACTATTTTTCATTTCTCTTCCGAATGCTTTCAGTTGTTCAACCGTTCAAATTGCCCTGCTGTTGAAATGTGGTGCACAAACAACCGGGCCTTGCCTTATATTGATGGTTTAAAGGAAGTCTCTCATTAGTCCATTGCTTTGTGAGTATTCTAAACATAATATTTGCACAACAGTGCTGTTCTGTGTTCTTCCACTTACGGAGTGAAGAACTCTTTTTTAAGCTATATAAAGGGAGTAATGGAGGCTTGAGTCAGAGACACTGAACGCGCCACCATGTAGTAGCAACCATTGCCTCCACATTTAACCATGAAATGAAAGCCCAACAGGAGGAAGCAATTCTTTGCATGTCTGAAAAAAACATGCTCTGCCTCTTCCTGTTTTCTTTTCTAGTGCTTCTCTTCCCAGAGTGCCTAATGAGAAGCTTCATATTTTAGACCTTACAATTTAGAATCTTACAAACGTTCCTGTACAAATCAGTCATACAGTCTAGTGCCACTTTACCAGAAACAAAGTAAAGAGACAGGATCCAACATTAAAAATCAACAGAGCAACAACTGTATCTTCAGGGCAGAACTCAGTTTGCCAACTTAGGCCTTGGCACCACACTTCTGCTCTAAGATGTCTGCGCTAGTGTGTAATGCAACAGAGGTCAGAGAGCTGATCTCACCTTCTTCTCTCTGTTCTTCGACAGAATGGCCAGTACTTTAAAACTGGGCTACTTCCTGAAGAGTGGTAGAGCGATAGACACTGGGGATAAGGAAAGTGTCTCCTGTTGACTGTTCCATATTAACATGCAAGCAGCTAAAGTTGTATTCATCCACTTTTTCTGCTCTCCCTCTCTCTCTTTCACATTCAGTTTGCAGCACACTCACACATACAGCATGTTCCATGATCTTCCTTTCAGAGAGTGTCTTATTATTATTATTACAACAAGGCAAACTACGTTTGAGGAAAGGCTACAGCAGAAAGACTGCTATAAAAAATGGAAGCTGGGAAAAATGACTGACTGCTGACTGTTTGGGTCAGATCAGCATGATAAAGCTACTGTGGCCTTGAGGTCTCCACTCTGCCCTTCTTCTGTAGCCAGAGCAAACTGGAGGTTATCTGCTCAGTCATCTTCTGACTTTGAAGCTAGTCTAATACGTGCTGCACAGTGGAAGTTCTAACAAAGAAGAGCTTCTTATAAACCTCTAAAAGTACCTCAACATTACACATATATTGATATCATTTACAAGCATGAAGAACAGCAAAAAAGAAAAACAGCTTTACACAACATTGTCAGGCGGTTTGTAACACGGAGTGCTGTGCGCCAGCCCTATACTAAACCACACAGACACAGATCCACCCATGTGTGTGAATTTAACTGCACTTCACTGCACATACCAGTCTTGGTATCAGTGGAATCAGAGTTTGACATACTCAGCTCAGACCGAGCCGCCATGCCTTCAGGCTCCAAAACAAAAGCCATCCGCGTCCATTTGAAAAGTCATCCATATGATGTTGGTACCACTATACTGCATGGTCATCTTTTTTCACTTTTCCATGAGATATGAGGGGAGACGATATTCATCTCAACAGGCTGTTTCAGGGCTAGTGCTGCATGTCCAGACATATCCTTGTAAAAAATAAATACATTTTAAAAAATCAAAAAGTTTTTACAGTCGGCCTGTCTCTCAAAGTAAGTTAATTCATCCATGTTTAATTTTATTTAACACAGATTAGCCATAATATTAAAATCACCAGGGTGTCCTGTGGTACCTGGCACAGGGACATTGGCAGTGGTTCCTTTGGGTCCTGTAGGATAGTTGGTGGGTCTCTGTTCCACCCATGTTTGATTGAATTGGGATCTGAAGGGTATGGAGGTCAAATCAAAGCCAAATGTGCAAAAATATTTCAGTGGTTAAGTGGTTAAGCATTAAAATGAGATGATCATTGTTATTCTCTTCACTTGTCAGTGTTTTTAATATTGTAAACCTTTCTTACATTCAGTCACTAAAGGGTTGTTAAAAAGTGGCTAAGTACTAGAACGCACACACACTCAGCTGGCTGGACCATGTGGTCTGTATGAACTAGATGACTTATTAAGTGATGTTCAGCAGCATCTGAAGCTTAATGGCTTGTTGTGAATGTCCTTGCTTGCCTCAACTGAAGTGCTTGTGTTCAATTTTTCATAATCTGTCCATTTGTTCAGAGGTGTCTGTCACTCACATTGATTTTGTTTTAATCACTGCTCAAAAACTTATTTTCATAAATATCCTGGCAACTTATTCATGACAGCTACAGTTAAAAAAAAAAAAATAATAATGTCTGCTTCACTGACTTCACACAAGTCAGTTAAACTGACTTGTGTTAAAACATCTATGAAACACAGCCAACATTGTTATCAAAAATGTATGACTACCTACTCTGTAAGCACAATTCCTACGAGTGAGTGTATGCACAATGTTTAATTTTTAAGGTGTTTTCGCAGTTCTTGCCACAACATAGCTAACAGCATTGCTCCTAATTATGGACAGACAAATGTGAGAATGCAGAGGCTGACACAATAAGGGAGCTTCAGCAAAGGCTCAGTGTGGGTTTGAGGTCAGTAGGAGCAAATGGGCATCATAAATCTTTCATTCAAGGCATTCATAAAGCCACCTACGCCACCCCCATAGCAGTAGGTTGTATCACTCAGTCACTTTTTAAAAATGTGTTTCATTTATGTAAAAAATAAAGGAGAGTTTGTTTTTGGGGATTTCAAAATGTGTTAGTGAACTTCATACAATGCAAGTGGCCAAAGAAAGAAACACATTCAGGAAGGGAAACTGTGAAAGCAGTTAAAGCCACACGATGTTTAATAAAAGGAAGCTGCACATGATAGTGAACCTTGCAGCTTGTAGCATTGCACCTGGATTATATACTGCTCTATTATTGTTTTCTAAAGTGAATCATCTCTCTCTCTATATATACTCTGTCTGTGTAGCAGGAAAAGGACTAAAAACGTCATTCTGCAACTCAAAGTTGGCCATGGACCTATAAATTTCATTGATTTATTGACCTGTCCATTTAGCAATGATGCCATTATGTGGCTGTAACAATGACTCAGCCTATTGGGCAAGCACATACATAGTGACAAGGAAAAACAGCTTAGTGTTTGGTTTGTTTTTTAAACACAGTATAATTTTGCAAGGATATTGGGTAATTCGCTTGTACAAATGTGCCAGTATGCTGGTAATGCTAATTCATTTATTTACATATGTAGTTCTGTTTTAATATCATGTGCATTTGAAATCTCCTATTCATTTTTATTGATATATCTGCACTGTAGACCTGTGTAACCCTGCCAGAAGGAATGCAGATAGACAAATAGTTTCATACTCACTGAACGTGACACTTCCAATGTATGTATGACAGGTAGTGTAAGTAATTCTGGATAGAAAAAAAATGTTTTTAATGAAGTTGCCTTTGTTTTTTGTTTTTTTAAGCACTGAAGTTTAATGGCACGGATGAATAAATTTAAATGACAGAGAACATGGAATTATTCTTCAGTTAAGGCTTGTACACACAAACCAATGTCAAAAACTAGCCACAACAACGAGACCCTCTGAATTGCATATGTCGGGGCAAAAAATTTGCACAGGAGCACTCTATACATCGTTGGTACTGACTGACAACTAGTACATATGTTCTGCACCTGCATGGGAGTCTGTACATGTCAGGGAAACTGGAGGACGCACATGAGGAGATAAGAATTGTAAAAGAAAGCAAAAGTTTGCCTATTACTCTCACTTGCTCCATTTGGCTGATTAGGAGAGGAAAATGTGACTGGAGTTGTTGGTTTTGGAAGACAGGGTATTGCCTTTTCATCACTTCATCACTTCAACAGCCAATGGGAATTGTTGATGTAATGTGTTGAATTGGCATTGGGTTGGCTAAAATAAGTCTCAACAAGGAAAGCAATTGCCAACGGTGCGGGAAACACCAAAGAGACGAGGGCGACAGACATTCACAGACGTTCTCGGCGACCAATTGTTGGCTTGGTTTGTGGCGACCTTTAGATAAATTACAAAGACATTGTCCCTGGACATGGAGAAATATTTCATCCCTGATGTATCCACCTCCCTGCCGAACATACTTTTGCCTTGCTAAATTCCACAGCTGCAGAGCACAGCACCAGAGTTCTCTCTGGTTCAGATATTTGGCATCCTTGGACTCAGTACAAAGTTGGCGGCACATGTTTGCAGTCAGGGATTTGATGGCCCACAGCAAAAGCTTTTATCTTGCAGAATAATATATAATCAAAGAAAGTGAAGTAGACTGTAACACCAACTCCTGACTACCTGGAGCACTTCTGTAAGAGTGACAAAAACTAAACCTCCACAGCCTCAGCAGTTTGTTCTCTGAATGTTATTATTTCCAGACTCATATTGTCTTTTGCACATTTTCAAAAATAAAAAGAAATACACAGTCCCAAAAGCAAACCCTCCTCCGCATCATTCTCCATTGTATTTCTTGACTGCTTCTCATTCTTCTTGTCCACCGCATGCTACTGGAAGCCTGTCCTGAAGCTTTCAGCAGAGGCAAAGCTTATGAAATTTGACAAGACTTTTTTTTCACACTATCCTGCCCAGTAAACAAAATTAAACATTTATGAGAGCTTTATGCAAGGCTTTAAAAGGTTCCCTATCTATGGTTGGACTGGGGCTATAATTTGCCTCCCTTTACACGGTCCAACATCTCTTGTCTCTCAGCTAAAAATGATGCTGGCTTGTTAGCTGACTGCGAGAGGTGTGGAATGGTCTCCATGGGTGACAACATTCCTTTGAACTCTGTTTTTATGTATTATCCCTGCACTTTATAGCAAGGTTGGTCCTTTTTTTTTTTTAGAGGTCCATACTAACTTAGATAAAGTAAGTTAAGGGTCTCAAATGGGTTAGTTATATTAAAACATGAACCTTATAGCTTTGAGTTATATTAACCGCATGAATTTGATAGACATAAAAAGTTGCAAGACAAGTGAGTTTTGGCCAATCGAGAGAGCCTAGATATTTTTTTTTCCAAAAGACTTTTATTGGTTTAAAACAGCAATAGTTATAGTAAATACTATCTTGAGTCATTAACATAATTCATAATTTGTCTTATTTGTCCATTATTCTTTCTTCTGTGGCTGCTAAAGGTTGATCCACTGTGGCAGTTCAGTACAAGTCTATATTCCAACATGGTCACTACAATACACTATTGGCAGAGTATGATTCTGCGTCACACAGATCCAACACATTTGTTAGACTCAGACGAGAGTGCTGTCGAGACAGAGACAACTGCTTGCTTCTAGACAAATCCAGGAAATTTGTAACAAGACATTGGGACAATTTCCAGCTGACTTTTTGAAAACAGTATTTTTAAGGAAACATCCTGTCATTTTGCAGACATCTGATTTGGCAATGAAACCATGTATTTTTTAATGAGATGTCAAAAAATGTTCCAGCTATCTTTGCTCTACTATGTAGAATGTTGTATGTGATAAGAATGGTCTTTAGAGTAAGTTGCAGTAGAAGAGATTTTGTGTACAGCATTTACATTTGCAAAGTTAAAACTATTTTTATATCTCACATATATTGTATTTTTATTTCTCACTTGATTAAGCTGACCACTAGATAAATCTCTTCGTAGTTTACAGTATAGCTGAGGTTTTAAACCCGTGTCTGTGACAAAGTTTAAGCACGGACTCAGCAATAGCCTTTTTCAGCAGGTTTTTATAGACCAGAAGTGAGGAACCATTGTGATGGATTTCAGCTATTGGGCTACAAATTGCATGCTTATTATACCTGCTGTGTAATAAGGATTACTCCCACTGCCAGTTCAGCACTGCAAGTTTAAAAGAAACGCTCAGTTAAAAATGAAACTCCTGTTAAAATCTCCTCATTCCCAGCCCTTCAGAAAGTCCAGTGAAGTGTCCTCGTTCCTCACAACATTTCTGGAGTTTAACGTTGAAAAACATTTTTTTTTTAATTTATTTTTTTTTCCAGAAAAGGTAGATTAAGACTTCTTTCAGAATGAAAATTAAATGCCTTTGAAAAAGCTTTTTATAATGCATACATAAGCCCAAGTAAATGGAACTGAGAGATCTCAAATTGATTTGAAAAGCATATATCAACAACCCAAGATCTTCACTATTGCTGCTAAACTGAAAGTGAAACCCCAACACTTAAAACTCTAGCTTGCAAATGTATTTTCACAAAGTTTTCTGTTCATTTTATTGCATTTCCAAACAAATCCCCATCAATCTTTTCTGTTGAATGCTGCAACACGTTCTGTTGTGAATCTCCTGAAATGTTTAGTGGTTGATGAAAAATCACTCATGCGGTTGAGTATAGATAATGACTGAATTTTCATCGTTTTGTGAGCTGTTTCTTTAAATGTCAACACATTTGTAGTTTTCAGTAATGTCAACATTCATTCTGGTGATCGGGCTGACATGATATTAAATAATAGCAATGTTCCATGTATCAGCAAACTCATTCAAAGTGCCTGAAGAGTTTTTATCTTTTGGCACAGCTCCTCTGAGTCTATCCAGCTCCAGACCACCCCCCTCTTTTTGGCCAGAGTTGATACAGACCCATAAGTTCCATTAAGGTCTGGCTTGATGTGGAAACTAAAGCTCCCCTTTAGAGCAGGTCTCTGAGCGTGATAAGAGTTGGCAAGGAAAAAGGTTGAGTTGTAGTTCATGATAAGTCAATGTCTCAGACCCTCCCTGTCCACAGTCTCCCAATAGATAACTCCAGACTGTCTCAATTTGTGACTTAATTACAGACTGTGGTTAGGCTGAGATAAAGTCATATTCTACAGTGGGATCTAGTTTGTCCTGGACTTATTGAAGGTCTGAGCAAATGTTGAATGTACCTATTGATCGCAATTGTCTTAATAACAAACCTCCTGTTATTTATTTCATGATTTTCTTGGTTTTGCTCCACTAGGCCAATAAAGAACGCAACTTACTGTCACCATGTCACGCTGAGCCGAGACTGTGCCCTAATTAGTGACTGCTTTTTTGAAAAGAGTCGTATCGCGTGTATTCTGCCCTTAATGCCAGTACAAAGCTGTACCTGGACATGTAATATCTAAAAATGTTTTGCATTGCAGTGGAAATGGAACCTCGTTATTGTGATACTGATTGGTTCCCACCTCCTATACAAAGATCCATAGCACCTCGCTTATATATCATGTTACACTTCTCATTACAAATTAGATAATTTTGGGAATAGATCAAGACAATACATCAGAGAAAGACATGTTGGCATTTAAGCAAAGTGCTTAGAATTACTTTTCAAGGGACTATAACTAACATGTCTTTAACATTGAACTATGTCACATTGCGGTATCTTCATTTATCTTATTTTCTAAGTGGTTTCTAATCCGTCATAGGATCGTTGGGAATGACATTAGATTTCAAGTATATGTACTAAATAAAATGAACTCCTCTGCCATTTTTATTACATTTATCCAAAAGAACAAATTCCTCTTATTCGTAACTTGTGAAAAAAGATGATCAGAAAGCAAGATTGAATAACAGCAGCACATACACACTCCAAAGAACAGAATACACAGGAAGCAAAAAGCATAAGAAGGGGAATGCTGTGTTGGTGCAATATTACGTTCCACAGTTTGCAGTCAGTATCAGCATCCAAAAGAGAAAAGAGGAAAAATAATAAAACAAACAAACCTGGAGCTTTTCCCAGTGCGCACTACACAAACGGACTAGTTATTCAAGTTGTTTGAGCTTGTGTACAGATTGTTGGATGGACAAAATGTGCAAATGCCAAATTTTAATTTAGAGTCACTCATAATAAAGAATCACTGAATTTGGTCTGTTAGTGACCAGAGGTTTACCTGGTATTTCCTTACATATTCCTTATGATTTTTTTTGTTTACTAAAAGCAAACATATGTCTTTATTATTTTGTTGTTTTGGAAAGTAACCACATTGCAGTACAAAAGACTGCAAGAATTACTCTTACAAGTGCTTGCTTCAAGTGGCTTATTATATAAGTATTTTTGTCAGAAAAAAAAAAAAAAAATCAGGGTTTGATAAGAATGGATGGCAAGTAAACAGTGTCCACGTTCTCTGAATGCTGTTGCTCAGAGGCGTCATCCTATATTTCAAGTTTTTGAGTCTGACTCACTTTTTCCTTCCTTTTTTGCAGATGGTGATTAAATCTTTAATTGTCAAGGGGACGCAGGGCCACCAAGCAGGGAGAGCAAAAAGTGGCAAACAGATTTTTAATTACGGCCCTACTAAATTGAGATACCCAGATTCACTGATCACTCCGTCTCCCCGTCTCTCCCCACTTCGGTGCCCCATGGCTCTGATCGTATTATTCATTCAGAGGAGATCATCTGTCATTTGCAGGAGCCTTACAACATGGCCACACATAGCAGACCGTGAATGAGAGAAGGACAGGGAGATAAAGAGTGAAGACAATTGGAAGAGTCCAAGACAGAACAACAAATTAAATCGATGTTGAGTAAATCACTTATTATGGGAAAGCAGGACTTTTATTTATACATACTGTATATATGGATACCATGTTACACAATTTCTTTTGAGTTGAAAATGTTAAAGAATTCCATTGACTATACTGTATTAAAATATGTGACCATCATTTGTCCCATTTTAAGCCTGATTATTACTGGATATCACACTGTGCTTGACATGTCTGGGATCAAATACCTGTGCGTTGGGCATTCACAATAATCAATACACACACACTGGGACATTGTAACAGTGTGACAGCTGTGGGCGCTCGAAACAACAGATACTGTTTTCCATTAAAACAATACAGGTAGAACAGTGTTCAGACTAGTTATTAGTGCTCTTGAAACCCTAATTATAGAAAGTTAATTTGAGCTAAGCCAGTTTATCAAGTCAATGCACTTTACTTTCACATGACACCTTTTCAAAATGTAAATCATATCTGGCCCAAGACATACATGTAACTCCTAATTTCTTTGAGGGTAAACTGAACAGTGGAAATTGTGTCATGATTGTGGTACAACTAGAGACAGGGGTTTGGGTGCAAATTCAGACTATATATCGGCAGAGAAGGATATGGTTGTATTAATCGCAGGCCACCTTGTAAGTAGGTCTTCCTATTCCTCTTGGGAATTTGTGTTTGGTTCAAACATGTATGGCTGAATTATTCCAGTGCCATAGACACATTCATAGATCATAAATAGAGTCAAAGAATAAGTACAGTTGGCAGTCAAATCCAGAAGGTAACAGGTAAAATCATAACACGATAAATATATCCATAACGACCAAATAGTTTATGTATAGTTTCAGAGTCTGGCAAAAATTCATATTCATTTTTGGAAGCATCTTAAGATCCAGTTCTCCCTTTCTTCAGATACAAGAGATTGAATATAAAACAAATAAAATGACCCAAAAATTACTTAAACCCCCTGTTAAATGTATGCTACATCCACAGTGCCTGCAGGAAATGCTGCTTTCTCTTTCGTCTGCAAGCTTGACATAGATTTTTATTGTGGATGCACTGCTCTCTCCATTAGTGAGTCCCAGGTCCCTTGGATTGTAGACTATGCAATTTCAGTTTACAAAAAAATATTAAAGGTTATTAATTTAAGTGATTCATTTCTCCTCTTTTTCAATCAAACCTGATTTGAGAGCGAGAGCGAGAGAGAGAGAGTTTATGTCTTTTATAGAGGGTTACCAGTGTGTTTTTATGCATATACATTAACAAGTGCTTGGGGACTTAATAAATAGTGCTACACCTCTGCAGGACAGTAACACAATAACCACACAACTTTAGCCAAATTAAATTGGTGTTGCGCACGCCATTGACACAGCTCCTTCACAAACTCCTACAACAAGAACAGGTACAGCTTGTGTTTAGTTTTCATGAAGATATTGCTATTACTTACTTCGTTTTAACTGAATTTTCACTCTTTTAATTCCATTTAAGGGTGTGGGTTTGCATTACTAGTAGGAGTGAGTTGAACTGTTTTGAGATGTCTCAAAAGTAAGGCTGTCTAGCATCATATCAGTTATTCTACTATACTGTGCATATTTTATTACATAATTTTGCGTTTTATTTAAGTCAGCTAGTAACGAATGACAATATGAGTACAATTTATACTGTTTTTGCGCAACACGGTATCAATGTTGTCCTATATATTACATGTTTAATACCTGGTGAAAATAAATAAATAAATAAATAAATGTTGAAAACTAAAATTTATGTTTCAAAAACCAGTGTTAAACAAAAAGTGTTAAAGAGCCCTCCAAGAAAACGCACGCTTATCACCTTGTTATCATGGCCATAAGTTGCACTTTACAGTATGTACTACAGCACATATCATGCCTAAAGCAAACAGTCAGTGTCATGGCTGAGGACTTTCTGAATTCCACCAATGACAGGCTCTAAAAGACTAATTCAGACAGCCTGGGTTTTCTACGAAGAAAACCAACAAACTAATTCTGAATGCTTAAGGGGGTGATTTTACATTGTAGAACAAAGCTAGCTTTTTTTATGCATCATTTTTTTAGGCATCCTTGTGCAAGTATCTCTTCCTTCCTGGGAATCTGTGTCTGGCTTGACTTGTTTGAAAGCTGTGGGTCAGTCCCACTGCAGGCAGGGGGCAGAGCAGCGGAGACAGGCTGGGACTAAATGAGTACATTCACACTACATTCAAGCAATTTTAAGACCATGAAGAGAATTTTCATTGAAAAAAGATAGACAAAGCTTTGTTTTTATGGGTCTAATCAATGGATGGAAAGGGACTTTAAGATAAGAGCAGACTAAAAATACAGACTTATCCGATGTACCAATCCTTTAATTTTTCTAATTGGACAGTGAAAAGTCATACCAACAAAGACAGATGGAATACATTTACACAGTGTAATTGAAAGGGGAATTGAACCTTGGCAAAGAGAGTGGGATGATATTTTAAACAGGCAGAGTGAGGACAACCTGACCCAGCGTTTGGGTCATCACTGCGGTCATTAAGCCGACCGTAATGGGCCATGAGAAAGACTGTTCTGCTCTGGCGCCAGGCTGGTCGACCTGTGGATAACACTAACATTATCAGCAGACAGATTGCACCATTATGCCCTTGATGGGTACTCTGGATATGTCTAGAGGAGACCAAAAGTGGTCGCAGCAAGCTTTACTAGAGCAGACGAAAGCGGGCGTAAGAGTGGGCAAGTATATATACAGAAAAGTACATTAAAATAATGTATATGGGTGAATATTCATATTGATGAGTTTTATGGGGAAACACTTCTGTCGAACCTTAAGGAGGGACACACTCACTCTTTTTGGTAAATACAAAACCTGTGATGCTTCTTAAGCTACTGTAACCACATTTGCTTTTAGCCCGAGCTTTACACTTGATATTTGAAAACATTATTTGCGTGGCTTCTTGTTTTTATACAGAAAGTATAATGACGTATCATCAGAAATTCATGGATGACAGGAAGCAAGAGTGCT
Organism: Mola mola; assembly: GCA_001698575.1. Lineage (NCBI taxonomy): Eukaryota > Metazoa > Chordata > Actinopteri > Tetraodontiformes > Molidae > Mola > Mola mola. Next base: position 13,471,335 of record KV751318.1, read on the forward strand.
TTTCTCCACTGACACCATTAATTCCTCATTATGGAAACTGCAATGGGCATCATACTATCAGTTACTATAGATTTAAAAAATGAATTCTCTTTATAACATTATTTTACTGTTTATCGAATATGACTATCCCCTTAATGCTGCAATATGAAAATTAAAACTTGATCCATTCATTCCTGTTTCCCATTGGGATAAAGCTAAACTGAACGTGAGCTGACTGGAAGAAGTCTGTATTGTTCATGTTCAATCCAGTTTATACCTGGGTGGTCTATGGTAGAAATTATTATGTGGCTACTGGTGGACAACAGTAGTCCTTACTCAAGTAATTTGCCTTCAAGTTGGCAGCATTTTTCACAGCTATTTAATTGAACAAAAGTCTCATTTCTAAAATGTCTTAGCTGCAGAGTGGCAGCAACATCATTATGAGCATTCACCAAAATATAACTAAAAAGTTGTCCCTGTGACCAAAAGTACATCTTTCATTGCCTGCCTAAAAACATCAAACACCAGACATTTTCATTTCACCTTGTGTTGAATTTAAAACTACGTTAGGGTGGATTTTAAGTCTCTGACAAGGTCAAACTGCTTTAGAAAAAAGTGCATTGCACCTATTTATAAAACACAGCCAACTTTATTCCTGGGGAAATACTGGTACAACTCATCTTTTCGGATTGTTCCTTCTGAGTCTGGAGCAATGGGGTCATGAATTGGTCAAATAGGCCATAGAGGTCATGAGGCCGCACGTCACCTTCCCATAACTGATGAGGCCAGCATATGATCACATTATCCTGTTTGAGGTGTAACATGTTTTTCAAAGAAAGAGTATTTGTGTACCATTACCATAAAAAGGCTGCACTCATAATTCATGCAAAGAATTATGGAGTTAGGAACCAGATGGATAAGGCCCCTAGGTAATATTATACTTGAAATGTCAAACCTTATGATTTCATGTGTACATATATAGGAATGTCTCCCTGGAGAGGTGTTTCGGGCATGCCCATCCAGGAAAAGACTGCGGGGCAGACAAACGACACGCTGGAGAGATTATATCACTCGGCTGGCTTGGTCTTGGTCTTGGTGTCCTCCCAGAGGAGTTGGTGGAAGAGACCGCGGAGAGAAGCATGTGGATCTCCCTTTTCAGACTGTTGCCCCACGCGACCCGTACCAGGATAAGCGGCAGAAAACGAGATAAGACAAGACTATATATAGGAATGAAATGGGAACATCGTGACCGCTCCCATGCTTCCATGGTGAGTCAGAAAGCCAATGCTATGCTAGCGCAAAGTCAATAATTAATACGGTGGACAAACAGAAGATATAATGTATTTAACAACAAGACTATCAAGCTATCCAGCCAACAATATCAGTTTTTAAAAAAACAAATGGCAGACCATTCTCCACTGCCTCCAAATCCTCACTATTGTCAGGGTGTCCAGAGGATTAGTCACTAAATGTTGTGTGGTCCACCACCACTGCTTTGATTTACAACAGTTAACAGACGGTTTTACTGGAATGGTTCCCATCCTGCAGCCAATCAGAATCAGATCTACAAGTGTTACGCCAGTGTACTCGGGTTGGTTTACCCAAAAGTGAAGGGAAGTTGTACAAGTCCACTCTAGTGTACAGCAACAACCAAATGTACAATTGGAAGGAGGGGGTCACACAGTTATGTTTTCCTTTTTAAAAAAATATAGAGGACAGACTTAACAGAGGGTTGTTTCTCAAAATTGGGGGACATGACCCATCAATGTTGTAACCAAATGTGTCAGTGAAAGTTAAAATGATCAAACAGCTGAGCTAACATCCACAAAATTTGACTCTTTTTCATGTTATCTGACACCCGCCCCATTGTCCTCTCCAGCCAGGCTGCTTTGTACTGCACAGGTGTTCTTCAGTGAATTCACGTCCCTTTGTTCCTATTATTGTATGTCATACAGGAACGCTAAAGGTCACAGACATCTGTATGCAGCGGGGAAAGTTAAGGCATTGCAGAGAAAGATGAGACAAAAATAGTGACTCACAGAAGGACAGAAATACATTCAACAATAAAAACACTAATCACAGTAAATTTCAATTTACTTTCAATTACCATACCATAATGTTTCTGCTAAAACATCCTAGGACAGAGTAAGTATTGGTATTCATGTTTTATGGAAATTAAATCAGAACCCTGTGGCAGAAGACAAGTTGAGATGCTGTGTAAACTGTATATAAGTATATATAAGGAGAATGTGATGATTTCCAAGAAATTCAAAACCACTTCTATGAACCATTGCCTGTGAACACAATTCATCACTGCATCCACAAATTAAAGTTGAAACTCTAACATGCAAAGAGGAAAATGTATATAAGCCAGACCGAGACATGCCTTTATCTGGGCTTTAGCTCATTTAAGATGGACTGAGGTGAAGTGGAAAACTGTCATGTGGTCTGAGAAGTCAAAAATCTAAATTCTTTTTGGAAATGATGTTGCCATGACCTCAGGGCTAAAGAAGAGAGGGACTATCTGGCTTGTTATCCGTGCACAGTTCAAAAGTCAGTATAGGTTATGATATGGAGGTGCATTTGGGCACATGGCATTGGTAAACCTGACAAATACAGGTTTTTCAGGGAAGGCTTTGCTTATTTCATGCTCAGCCAGGTGCTAAAATGGCATGCCTGCAGAACCGACTTGTCACCGATTGAAAATGTTTGGCACATTTTAAAACATTAAGGATGACCCTGAACTGTTGAGCAGCTGAAATCCTACATCAAGCACAAATGGGAAAACGTTTAACTTTCAAAATTAAAGCAATAGTTCTACGCAGTTCCCAAACACTTAAAGGGTGTTTTTAAACGAAAAGGTGATGAAGCAGAGTGGTAAACACGCCCCTGTCCCAATTTTTTTTGATCTATGTTTCTTGTATCATATTTTAAAAGAGAACAGAATTTTCAAATACCATGTTTCAACATTTAATATGTTGTGTTTGTGTTATTTTCACTTAAATACGGGTTTTCGGTGTTTTGCAAATCATCACATTCTCTTTTTATTTATATTATACACAGCATCCCAACTCTTGGAAAATGGGGTGTGCACAAAGCATCTAATATTGCGGAAGCAGCTTCATGCAAATATGCTGAAAAAACCCATAGCATACCCGTAAGTCGCAGCCATTGGTCCAAGTTTTTGATGGCCAAGCATGTAGCCAGCAGACCTTGCAAACACGTATTAATCTAAGAGTGACTTCCCTGGTGGGAGTTGGGGAATTGTGGAATGTTTTGTCTCTACCCACGTCTATTGAGTGCAGCTCGGCCCTGCTACCAGCAGCGGTCAAATGAAGCAATTTCAAGACCATGAAGATGAGGACAGTCTAAAGAGAGAGGGATGTGGGCAGTGTAAGCCCACAGCAGCTCTGGGACAACACTTACACAGGCCAGCAGTTTGCCTGACAAACTGTGCTGAGAGTGGAACTCATTTAGCTTGCTGGAGGAGTTCGCTGATATGCAAACCCTGCGAGACAAGCTCACAATTGGTGTGGAGAAGAAGTGCATATGGGAGGGCATCTGTGTTCAAACTTTTGGGGTTAGGGGTTGTGTCAACCTGGCCCCCCTCATACAATCTGTTTCTTCCGTTGTCCTCCTTGTTTCTTATTAAGCTCTCATACGGCACACACAAAAATGTTTCTTCGCCAGCCAATCAATCACAGCAGTAGTTCTGATTATGCCACAAATCATGGTCAGTTGGCCAAATCTTTCGACACAGAATGGTAAAATTCACCACAACACCACAAGAAACGGCTGTAAATAAGACCTCTAAACACAAGCGAGAATGAAAATCAAATACAGGCCACAATACCAGCAAACAAACAGGAACTGTAAAATGTTCCTACAGTTTTACTTTTATCATGAAAATATATATTTCCCATAAAAAATTTCAACGTGGGCTCATTATTTCAAACTTGTCATTGGTCTAAGAATGAATTATACCATATTTTATATAGACTTATCACAATAGACCAAGTTTGATTTAATTTCATAGCCAAAGGATCCACTTCTTAAAACCAAATTAACGTAAGATAAAATAAACTGTCTTCTCTAATGTTAAATAGGAGACCCAGATCCATCATGCATGCGTTTTAGTATTCGGTCATAGTGATTGATTTGTATGTCAGCAGTAGAGACACTCAGAGGTGAAAGCGTCTTTTTCCAGGGCACTGCCAGCATGCCCTTGCATTCTGACCTTCAATCCAGTCCATCAGCTACGTCAGTATTTCTAAAGTAATTTCTACAAATGGTGGGGAAGAAGAGTAAGCAATCAATATGGTATTATAAATAAATTCTCATTGTGTGTGTATTCAAAGACATACAGTTGTATCCAGCTACAGTACTAGTATATGCACCTATATAAAGTGATTAATGATCAGTCTTGAGTTGGTTAACTCCTCTAAAGGTTCAGATGCAACTCTGAAAGAACAACCCCCTTCCACTTAGAACATTCTACTTACACCACTGTTAAAGATGATTGAAATACCTGAACTCTTGACTCTATATTATTTGACATCCATGAGCGACAAGTTTCTTTTAAAACAATTATCTGACAGAGCAAATTTGGAGCATAATCATGTTTTGATGTTCAACTTTGAATATAAATAATGCATCATGACACCAAAAACTTGATTTATTTCATGCATGGGTTAGCCAGAGTTGACATGCATGCAAACCTTTTACCCTGGTAAACATGTCTACATAATGAGTCCAATTACAAGTACATTATATATAGAACATTTTGAAAATTCACAAAAAGACAAAGAGTTTGATGAGAAACATTCTTATGTGTATGCTAACAGTTTAGATTATTATAATGAAGGGAACATGCGGAAAAAAAGGGAAAAACAGTTTGCAAATGATGTAATGCCATGATGATGTGCAACGGAGTGCTGTTGGAGAAGCTATAAAGTTGTGCATGTTGATGTTGTTGTTCTCTTCTTTTTAACAGGTATATCTAATTTTTGCTGCTATGAGGCAGGAGGATGGAAGGGCCAGATCAGAACTTAGCTTTTGTGGTTTTATAATACTTGATGTACAAGCAAGCGCTATAAAACAAATATGCCAAAGCAAAGGAGCTGCTGCATACTGTAGCATATTTATAATGTAGGTAACATATATAAAGAAACTATATCTAAAAAAGCAAGTAAATGCGGTCAGAAAACAAAAAAAACAACATAGCTATCCCTCTTTAAGTAAATGTACATTTGTCAATATTTGGAAGAACATGGGTGACAATAATATACTGTATATGCACTTTTACATTTTAATTGTTTGTACCTCTAACCACCAACAATTACTGATCAGCTCATTGGCTAAAAAAAAATCCAGGACATCTGTCACAAAATCATTTGTCTGAATGTCCTATTTGAAAATATGATATTATCTTTGTCTCTTGCTCTTCAGAGAAGTTTGACATTAAAGCATGGAAAAATCCTGAATTCTGCAAAGACAATTGCAATACATACGGCAAATGGCTGAAAAATGTGTGGAATATGAATCAACAGCTTGATGAAAGCAGATGCTGGGATGGAATCTGCTGCACAGTTAATAGATTTGCATGAATAGATCACTTCTCAAATCTTGTCTCAAAGAAAAGCAAGCAATTTTAAGCGCTTGCCACATTCTTGCATTCACACATACACACCGTTACAGACTTGGTGGCACACTGTACCATCTGAGGTACCACTTGCTTATCAGGAGCAGTTACCATTCACACATACGCTCGCACATACACTCCAGGAGCAATTTAGGGTGCAGTGTGTTGTCCAAGGATAGGGGTAAGGTATGAAAACCACCAATCCAACCACATAACCTTGAGCCATTGCAGCCTCATATATATTCATATAGAGATAATACGGGAAATCAAGGTCAGTTATTTAACATTAAAATAATATTTTACCAATCTGCTTAAATAGGGGCATGCCATTTTAATACTGACAACGTTCATGTCCATCATTAACTCACGATTATTGAGCGAGCCATTTTCTCAGTAGGGGCATTTAGGTTTGGAATTACCTTCCCTGGTGATACTGTACATTGCTTTGACTCTATGCCGTGAGGTTGGTTGTGATTTGTGTGCAATAATTTTAGCCATTGCTCTAAACTAAGACCCTTTACTGTACATAAAAACATACATACAGTATAGCAGTCCAATGTAACTTGCCATTGTAAACCCACAGTCTATGATGCTATGATGCTTGTCACCCTGCATTTGATAGATGCTTCAAATTGAAAGCCTCTTTTGAAATCTCACAGGTACTTAATATTGTATTATTCACCAGATAAAGTCCGGCCCTTTAAAGGTTTTCGTGCCCTCTAAAGCAGAGGCAATTCTCTCTCCTGCTTGTTCATGAAATTATGCGGGCACATATCACCTCAAAGGTAATTTGCACATTGAACATCAAGGACTTTAATGCAATTATAAATGTCCTGGCTGTTTGAATAGAAGTAAATAGGACAATTCAGTTCGCCCATTTTGTGTGTAACATCATAGAAAACGGGAAGAACCTTCAGTCGTTCAGCTTAAATATGTAGGATATGCTACACAAAATACACTGTACACTGTTATGAACACACACTCAGACACACAGACACGGCAGTGAGCCCTCATTTCCTGCCGTTATTTAATACTCCTCTAAGTACTTGGAACTCTACGGCTTAACACTAGAGGGCTCACATGCATTACCATACAATACAGCTCCTCTTTCTACAGGCACGAGGGGAGGGGGTTTGTTAAAAATCTCCCACTATCACACAGATTACTCTCCAATATATTATTGATTATGTTTTATTGTGCCGAAACAACCTTTTTATAGTTGCAGACAAAAAAAAGTTTTCTGAGTGGGTGGACTGTATCACCCAAATTCATAAGCAATGTTCCATAATGTCTCATGACACCAGAGTGCAAAATTAGGACAGCAGGCAGAGGATTTTCCAGAAATTTAAACAAAAATAGAAGAGAGGATGGGGAGAGGAAAAAGAAAAAGAGACAGAGGAGAAGGATTTTTAGGGTCATATCTTGTATCTTGTGTACGTGTGTTTAAGTGTGTGCGTTCCTGTGTTTTGCTGGTGTCCAAGTCATGAAACGTTTGTGTTTTTCGTGTGCACTCTGTTACACGGTCGACTCAACCCTACAGGGTACATGTGTAAGCTTCGCAAACTGAGCAGCTGGTCTCCCCTGTGGGAGTCATTAGCAGTGAAGCTCATCCTTTTGTCACACACTCCAGTATCTGTCCCTCACCTCTCAGCCCAACCTCAGGGTCCCCCTGCACACCTGGCTTTGCTTCCTTCTTGTCGACTTCAAGGCTCCCCCTGGCTGGCTGCTCCCATCGGTACTGAGCAAGATAAATCGAAAAAGGAGAGAGAGGGTGAATGAGCAAGGAGGAGACAGGATAGGGGGACAGATAGGGAATAGGTGTAGGGAGAGAATAAGGTATGTTAGTGCTCCACAACCTATTACCAGAGTCCTATCGGATGGTCCTACCACCACATACACCAACCTTATATTGTACAGTTATAGACAAAAAGAGCTTACCCTCACTTTCCTCCTCTGTACCAAAGACCCATGTTATTTCCTTAAATCCCTAGTCTTCCTCTTCCATCAAGCATGCCATTGCGACTGCCTGCCTGCCTTCTTTCCCTTAAGGCCCCTATGCAGTCATGCCACAGGGAGAGTCAGTTATATGAAAGCCTCCTCTTCTACCCTAATCTCAACATGGCAGAGAGGCAGAGCTGGTCTTGCTTCATATACACGAACCTTTGCTCATTTGCCTCTGCCTAGAAAAAAATAATAAAATCTGCTCAGAGCTACATGTTATAGTATGCCAACACATGCTCCACACTGTCCCAAAATGGTCCAGCGCTTTTGACTTTCATGGCTGTGCTCTGACCCCGCTCGATTTCATCCGTACTTCTTCAGATGTGAATTCAAATTTTCTGGTGTCCCTTCAGCATTTGTGAAAAAGATATTGGAAAATGCATCTGGCAGCAAAGAGGTGGATTAAAAAGAAGATGGGGAGTAAGCAGGTGGCTGGATTTAAGGGATGAGTGCTGTTCCAGGAATTCAGTGGTTCTCCAATGGGCTTGGCCTCAGCCTGGTCCATATCAGACAGAAAATGAAGCGCAATCAATTCCCAGGGTGGATAGTTCGAGGGAAAAAATATATTTTTCCTGAACAGCAGAAAATTAACTTGATTTCTTGGCTTGCTTTCACTGTTGTATACTCCATTGCACCAACGTGGAATGGTTCAGGAACATTCCCATGAAGACGGAGGCCATCCCTCACTGGATCCAAGTAGACACTGTGCAGATTGGGAACGAAGTGCCTTTATGGATTTTTGCTCCAAATAAAGTGAGTAATTCCCTTGGAATGACCATGACCCCAGCACAATTAACCTGACAATTTCTCACTTTCAAGGGCATCCACTGGGAGTTTGGGGAAATTGGCCAACTCAACACCAGCCTTCACTCCACGATTGGTAAGATGATAGATGATGATATCTCTCTCTCTCTCTCTTTCTCCAGCTCTTCTTTCCACTTCCAAAATTTTTCATGTTTCAAATAACAATTCTGTCATAACTTTTCGTTTATAGGATAGGATTCTTCAACTTTACATGGATATTTGAAGAGTCACTGCTTTTACTTAAGAATCACTGTATACACTTCCTCACGAGCTTGTTAATCACTGCAACTACTACTGCATGCGAAAGCATAGCAATGTGGACCCTCCAAGCTGGAAGAAAAAAAATACCATTGATTTCCTATGAAGGCAGCGTGCTGGGTCTGATGCAAAGGCACACAGGGTAGATCAGTCGTTAATGAACATCAATGTTAATCTAATGAAGAGGTTGAAAAAAACCTGAGGAATAAAGGGGAGGCAAGAAGTCAGGATGGAGAAAGATGATGTGTAGCTTCTACTTTAGGAATGTAAAACATTTACAAAAAATACATTATTTTCAAAGTACTCATTGGTAAATACAGAGAATTTGTGAAACATTTTCATTAACTAGATGCACTCAAGAGTGTAAACCGGATCCCTATAAAAATATAATTGTATTTTTTGGGGGGTTATTCCCCACCCTCTCATCAAAGTTCATTAAAATCCATCCAGTAATGTTTGTGTATACAAGCTAACCAATGAATAAACAAACGGAAGGGTGAAAACATTATTGGTCAAAAGCCCAAAGACGTTATGTTTACACTTTATTGGAGGTAATTATTAATGACTGCTGACGCTAAAGCATCTCGTACTCATAACTGTATGCGAATGACTTAGTAAGAGGATGCGGAGAGACCAATTGACTGAATGAACAGTTGTTTTCTTTACCACAGAATTTGTTCCACCCATCCATTTTCTACTGCTTATCCTGTGCAGAGGGGTGGAGCTTATTCTAGAATCATTGGGCAAAGGGGGGGGTTACACCGTGAACAAGCTGCCAGTCCATCACAGGTGCTGACATTCAAAGAAAAACAACCATCCACACTCATATTCGCACCTACGGGCAATTTAGAGTAGCCAATCAACCTAACCCTCTTTTTGTGTGTTTTTGGACTGTGGGAAGAAGCCGGAGGACTTGGAGTACTCGCAGAGAGCACGTAAACTCCTCATAGAAAGGCCTTGACTCGGGTACAAAGCCAGAACCTTCTTGTTGTGAGGCGATGGCGATAACCACTGTGGGTGTGCCATCTCACATATTGTTTAACTTGATTAATTCTGCAGGGTATGTTGGTTGGGAATTTATGTTTTATACTACTGCTTGCAGCTCTGGTTGGATCTGAGTGAGGTAGTCCTCACAAACACGAGCTCTTTGGTGGAGGTAAAAACCCTCATTTTATATTTTAGTAAACTTCACATTGGTTTTGCAAGAATTCTAATTCATTTATTAAATGAAACCATGGTTGTGTTGTTTTCATGCTTGTGTTCCCCCTTTTTTTTCCGTTAACATCACGTTATAGAAAATTAATTAAAATTCCTTCATCCAACCCTTTATCCAGAGTTGTACCCAAATGGGTTCTTGGTTGGCCGATCCCCCATCTTTCCACCAACATGAAATCCATCGTGCAATAGTTGCTATCCTGCCCCCTGACAAACAAATATATTGACCTGAAATATAAACCTCTATGGAGGAGGTAAGAATAAATAAATAAATAAACCCAAGATTTATGGTTATTTAACTTTCACAGTCCTAATAATAACAAATAGCTTTCTTCTGCACGCACTGACACACAAGGGGTTTTCACTTCTCAGGAAGTCTTGTTTGGCCTTGTCCTTCTATTGTATCGATTATCAGACCGTAAGGGGGAAGCCTGTCTTCTAAACAGCACAGTGTGCTCCTCTTGCTCTGCAACCATTGTTAATTCTCTCCTGTTTTACACCATTGATCTTCTGCCTCGGAGCCTAAATATTCAGGTCTTTGTGGAGCAGTTAAGCTGCTCCACTAGTGGACTTTCTGCCCTTTTGTTGCGAGTCTGATGTCAATCCCAAACTCTGCACAAACTGCCAACCGAGTTACGGTGCACCGAGGCATTATACACTCTGGCGATATGTAGTTCTCATTTTCCTGATTATTTCACACTGCATACTCTTTATGTGATTCGGTTAGATTCTGAACTTCCAGCCTCAGTAACAGCTGGTCTAGAGATCACTTTCAAACAAAAACACAGATTTGACAATGTGAAATGACAAGTTGTACATAAGGAATATTTCCTCTAGAGGGGATACACAGGCATTATATGCAACAGTACCCTTTACCTAAGCTTACAATATACACAAAAATGACATGATCAGAATCTGGGTATAAACATAGCTCTGCTTTTGAAATACTGAATTGTCATTGTATTTGAATTTGTTTCCTTGAGCCCATCTACTCATCCAACACTGACATTCATATCATATCATATCATATCATTATTGTTTACAATAGAAAAAATGAATGCATACCCACTAAAAGACAGTTTTTCCTAATCACAATTGCTTTTTCATGGGGGGAATGTCGCCTCTTTGTAAATTAACAAGTGAACAGGACAATCAAACTAAGTCTATGGCTGCCTATCTGTGTGACCGAAACTCGATCACTGAGACAGCACTGATGTGGAATTAAACTGATTCAAAAAGAAACATAGCTGCAGTGTAGTAATATGCATTATTGCCATGTAGCTGTAGTCATAGGGATTGGTTCCTTAAGTTTCCCTGGTGGACTGAACAATGAAAGCAGAATTCCTCAACAACGATACTGACTACTTATTTTGATCATGATGTGTATTTTAGTGCATAAATAAAATAAACAAAAAAAATGTGAATTTTATCTGAGGTGAAGTCTGAGGTGTAAAATAGATTCTGCATGTCATGAGACAAATTTTGTTATGAATTGGCACTATGCATTAGGGAAAAAAAAATACTTGACTTGAACGCCTACCTGCTTATTTAGCTCTGAGCTGCAGTGGCTCAGTCACTTCCAGGTCAGCGGATGTCCTCTCCAGCTTGTCCTGCTTTGCCCTGGGGTCTCCTCCCTCGCAGTTGCATCCACAGCACCGTCAAACAAAATCACAGAGGAGCCATACTTACCACCTCATTTGCTAACTTGCAGTGTAGAGTCGCAGTGGCTCAGTGCCGAATAGAGGAAGGTTGACCATATCATATTCTGAAAGACTATAAGCCAGACAACTAGGGAAATAAATTAACAGAACTATTTTTCCCTTCTTGAAAGAAGGTTATACGTATATATAAAAGTTAAACAAGCACGAGTTATTTCACTTCACTGCATGTTTACTGTAAATGGATTAAATCAGGGAAACAGGTTTCACCCATCAGCATTGCTAATATATGTGTTAAAACATCATAATGCTGAAATAAATCACAAGAAAAACATATAATTGTGAACTTTTTGGTGGTGTTAAAGAAAGTAAAACTAAAACATATCTATATCAAGAATTGTATTTCAAAATATTTAAAAATGGTACTAGGATGTCAGTGCCTATATTATGTTACCGAGTTTTCTGTACTGTTTTGGGGATATCTATTAAATATGGTACCCACTTTCTACTTCTGGAGGGGATAGTTGATAGTCATCCCCCACCACAAAAAGGCAAAATTGGAAAGACAGGAAATATTTTAAACCTATTCCCTTATTAAACAAACAAATAAACAAAACATTTACAGAAAACTTTCTCAATTCAGGTTTCCCTAACTCGTTAACTAAACTAAGTTGAGCTTAAACTGATTGTAAAACACATCACTTTCAAATACAACATTTTGGTTTGCCTATTCCCAGTCACATCTGGTGGTAATAAATCCACAATTTACTAAGCTCTACACAACATTTTACCAACTCTCTTGTGATCCTCTGCTACTTACCCTCTCTCCTCTCTGTCAATGTCAAGCCATTCTAAACCATATTTTATTCTGTATCCTCTGATGCCAAACTCTTCCTCCGGTCTTGCAGGCTGTGTCCAGTCCCAGTCTGGTGTCTAGTGGTGTTCACTGGGACATTGGAGGCCTATTGCCCTCTGTGACTATCCCTGTGATCTGACATTGGCAATGCTAACATTATAAAGTTTAACAGGCATTCAGCGTCTACTGTGTGCTTGTTTGGATGCTAATCATAACTAAATTGCAGGGCTTCATCTTTACAATTTAATCCGGTTTTTCCTTGAAAAAACTGTTTCCTATCACATGATAGAAAATGTACGGCCCAATCTCACAAAGTGGTTTAACTTTCAAAGCCTGCACTTATGTCTAAAAATCAAAATACAACACATCCATCTGCTGCTCAAGGAAATGTTCCTCCTAACACTGAGGAGGGCACACTGTGCTATTGAATGCTTTAAACCCAGATTAAAAAGTCCTCTAAGATATTACTTTGACAAATAACAGACTGACTCTAATTAGGTTGCTACTTCATCTTTTAAAATCTTGTGTACAAAAAAAATAATAAATAAGTAAATAAAAAAAACAAAACAGTTAAGAGATCAGCCCAGACGGTGCTAGAGATAAGAGGTCAGGCCTCGTCAACTGACTTGGGGATGGTGTTAGCAGCTGGATGTTATTTCTTAAAGGCTCCACAGGATTGATGGTTCATGGAGATGGGTGCTGAGGAAACTAAGCTGCTCTTGTATCCTTACATGCAGCTTTCTGATATATCAGCCTTAAATCCATTGTACCGTGGGACATTTACCAGCATCTCATTAATGATGAGATTTTCTGCACTTTATCTTCATAGCCTGAGTGTTGGTATTCAGCCATGACATGGATATTTCTTGTTTATTGTGTTATTAAGGGCAGTAACAGCAGGAAGAGAACACATATATCTTTATATTATATTCAGGACAGTAATCATCTATGTTGCAAAGCTATGAAGCTTAGGTTCTCATTAAAGCTGAAAATGTGACTGATTGTAATAGAATCACTCATATACTAATATCACTTAAACTGGATTACCGTAACTCACAGCACCTCAGCCTTTTTCAGGCAGTCCAAAACTGCTCCCTGTCTACTTGAAAAAAAAATCTAAATACCTCTAATACAAATCTCTCCATGGTTACTTCACTACATACACAGTGTATATGAACCTTTCAACCTTTACAAAACTATTAAACCCTTCAGATCCTTACAGGCTGTTGGACGTATCCTGTTTTCGGGGGAAGAAATGGTTGGGAGTGGCCAATTTTGGTAAAGCAGCTATTTGGCTTCAGATAGCCTGTTGGAGACCATTAGACAAAGTGACATGGTTGATCATTTTAGGTAGCTATTTTTAAGCTGTTGAGTAAAGACGTTGAGTGTTGGGCAGAGTCAGGATGACCAAGGTAACCAATAGTATTGAAAAATGATGACCAGGGAATGAGACCTGAAGCATTTTTCACTGTCTAAAAGTGCTATGGAAGTTTACCATTATCATTTGACTAGATCAAGGTAAGCTATGAAGCTCCTGCATGCCAGAAGTGGGATAACAGTTAAGTCTGCCCTGTTATTTGCAAAGATGTTACCCATGCCTGTCCTTTTCTACTTCCAACCTTTCCTCTCCATCTCACAAATACTCATCACTCTCTTCTCTTTCACTTCACTCTCATTTTGCACCTAAAAACAAGTTCTCTTTCTCTAGCGACTATACCTCCTTGCTTACCAACTTCTCCACCTTCCACCCATGCCTGCAACATCATAAGTGTATGGAAGGTATATAATGCAAGCCTCAGCAGGGCACCTCATATTTCATGAAGAGGCAACAGCCACTAAAAATACCCAACCTGTGTGGAGAGACAGGCAAGCATTAGGAGAGGTATCTACCACAAGCAGCCATCTAATCAAAGTCTCTTTTATTCCAACCAAAGACATCGAAGAGACAGAGAGAGGATCCCATAGACCCAGCCATAGATACCAATTAGTACCGGAACAGATTGAAAGTATTCAGTAAAACAACTTTTTAACGATTTTTTCTTACATATTACTCTAATCTGTGGAATGGTTCCACAGAATGACACCCTCACAATGTGTCACAGACTAAAAACCCAAAATAAATAAAATATCCCATACAACTGAATACATGCATACATCTGAAGGAATTCAAGGAGATTCATTTTAAGACATGGTCTATTTAGACCATTTAAACTCGATAAGACAGGAGTCCATTCGGAAATTAAGAAATTCAACTTGATGTCTTTGCTTTTTTGCCCATAGAGCTCTAGATCTTAACCAAAGACTGATCCCTGTTTAAGATTGATCCTTTTCAACTACATTTGTTAAACTCTTTATCACCATACTCATTAGGAGTTAAGTCAGCTCTTTTGCAACTCTATCCTTGTAGTGATCTATCTGTGTAGAAATTTACCTCATCATTCTGTTTATCTTAAACCCAAAAAAAGAAGAAGAAAGTTGTCTGCTGTTTCAGTAAGACTCCTCTGAGGGAGGTCTGTCCCCATAAATACACGAGACTGGGGCACAGCTTGGTGCGTCTGTTTGCACTGCTGTTTTTATTGATGCATCTGGAGTACCAGAGATGCTGTGAGCACACACACACTCCCAAACTAATTGGGGTCTCTGTTATCATCTTAACTCTGGAGGCAGCAGTTACTCTTTGCGCAAAACCTCAAGTTGAATGTAGCTTGCTTGAAAGAAACTGAGAGTGAAAGGGAGGCTGATCAAAAATGTTTTAACTTTGAGCAAGTGCTTGTCTCTCTACCCGTGTCCCCTCACACTAATCAGTCTGTTCGCCACAGAGACCACATTTTTTTACATGCTTAAACAGACAGATGGAATTAGACATTACTAACAGAGGTGCACGTAAAGAAAAAAGACAATGTGACATTACTTCTGGGAATATCAGGAGATGTTAAAAGTATGAGAAACAATTATTTGTACCATGTATACCAAAGATGCTTAGCAGAAACTTTTCCAGCACAACTGTAGCCACTTTAGTCCTTCTGTTTGCAAATTCAACATACAAAAGCTAAAAGAGTTTATAGACTTTTCATTAAAATTACTCAGATTCGAATACTGAGTGCTGATTTAACTGAAGAACTTTGACTTAATAATTTCAAATAACTCACTAAACACATTTTCTAGACTGGTTGATGTCAGATATCCCTAGGGGACAATTTGACAATGTCACAGCTTGTAGGACCATTGTAAGAATTATTTCACTTTCACTCTGATGTCTCATATTTGAACCTTCATTTCCACTTCCATTTCAGCTTCCACTTGTAGTTCTTAATGTCCTTTTTGACATCCACTCCATCCTCATTTTATTTTCACTTCCACTTGCACTATTTTTTTCTGTGACACCCATCGTTTTCTTTTTCTTCGTTTCCACTTTGCTAGCTACTTTATCCAATCCCTTTCCAACTTCCACTTCTACTTCCCTATTTGCATTGCATTTGTTTTCTTCCACTCCCACTTCCCCTATGTCCTTTTCTTTATTTTACTTCCTATTTTTCCTATTTTTGTTCCACTTACACTTAAATGTGAATGTTTTCTTCTTGCATTTCCTTTCCCCTTCTTCGCCCCTACACACTTTGCCTTTCCCAATCAAGTTGTAAAGGTTCCTCATCGCAGCTTGTTAATGTATAGAAAAAGCTTACTGTTGAGGCACTTGCCCAGCCTGCCCCATTATTCCAGCATTTCACCTCTCAGTGTGATTAAGTGGGATACATTCACTCCTGATTTGTTAATTCATCAAACCAGTACCTTGTGGGATACTGAGGTTGTATTAATCACATTTTGGGCAAAATCATGTTGACTTGCATAAAGCTCAAACAGGTGTGCATTACACATTTTTTTTTTCTTGCGAGAAGTGCTCTACCAGAGATCACATTAATATATTACTTCAATCCCAAGCCTTGAAGTGAGAGAGAATGAAAGGGGGAGATGGATTATTGGTGGAGGAGACAACTTATACGGTGAACACAGAAGACTAAACCTAGAATATCTACCAAAGATCTATGAATGCCTTTTTTGAGAGGCAAAGACAATGTGAGACAATAAATGGAGTTAGAGATATGAAACATGCTGATTTGTGAAATTTTCTTACAGCCCTGTCCTCTTAAAGTTAGTGACACTTCAGGGGAACTACAATTAGAATACTTTTTATGTAGGCTTATGAAAGGCCCCACGGGGGAACTGAAGGTGAAGGGTTGTTGGCCATCTTGTTTGCTCCTCCTTTGTTGTCTAATTTGTCTCATAATGACAAGGTTTTAGAGCAGTCATTAGAGGGTATATCCTCCTGGCTCAACTTGCCACAGTGAAGCACAGGGAATCAAAGATTGATAATAACCATTCAACACTGGTTATTATGATGAGCATTGAGGTTCTGTACTCATGTAGCCATCAGTACAGGTTGCTTCGTGCTCAAGACATGGATGCAGCAAGCCAATACATCAGAGCAGCCATATTCCCATTTGTGATGTATAACGGTGATGCAGGTGTTGAGATGAACACTGAGTATCTGATCAATGGGGGACATCAAGGAGAAATAGAAGGAGGGGATGGGCATACGAGAGAGGAGCGATGCAGAGGCAAGGGAGGTACAGTACAGTATTGGGCAACTTAATCACAACCATCTTGGCTGGATAATAGGAGTGGTTCCAGAGAATATAAATAGTGAGAGAGAGACTAATGGAACTCATTTTAGGGGAGTATTTAAGCCATTTCAGTGAGAATCCAGGGTAATCAATTAAAAGTACTTGTAGCCCAAGCCTCAACTTTAATTATTCTTTCAATGTGATTATTCTCTGACACGCTACCTTAGTCCCAGAGATAGATATAATAATAGCTACATTACGTTTTCTGGCTTGTAGTTTGCATCCAGAGAGAAGGCACTGACGGAGAAACAGGATATACTGTACATGAATGTCTATGTATCACCACACTGTCAGAAATAATGGTACAGATGAGGTACATTTATGTTCTTTAAGATGCAACTTTGTGCAATGTACCCTCAAAGGGACATAGTTCATCTATATGGTACTAATGGGTACCTTTTTTTTAGGTTGATAAGGTACAAATAGGTTCTAAAAGGTATAGTGATTGTTCCATAGAGTGAGTGTCCTGACCCAGTGACAAGCCCTTGGGCCTAAAGGTAAAAACTTAGCACATAGACAGTCTATAATTATTGTGTATGGCTCGCTAAGGTGCATGTATGTGATTCGTGAATTCATTCAAAACATTCTTTGTTTAGTTGTGGCAGGAAAATAGAACAAATCGCAGTCAACAATAAGTCAAAACAAAAGCAACAGGGATGTCCAGGGGCCTGAAGCAAATGCACGTGAGTCATGCCATCACTGCACTTTATGATCCTGGGGAAATACAAACATTCTATTTCAAAAAAGATAATTTTGTGACAACAGTTCAATTATTGTTCCCACTATTGATTTAACTGTGTGACTGTGGCTCATGTGGCTGTCCAGTTACCAGAAGGCCATTAGTTCACTGGTGCCCTGCAGTCCTCTGCATTCTATATGTCTAAGTGTTCTCAGGCAAGAACCGTTACCTGACTAGCAGGTGGCAACCAATTTGGTAGTCACTGCCACCAGTGTATGAATGTGTATTTGAATTGTTTAATGCAGACTTGTAGGAATAGAGCTTGGTCGAGATGACAAGAAAAGTGCAGTCCATTCACCATTTAATCATAATTGAATGCTCTCTATAACAAGTGAGTGGGACCATATGACACAGCGTAAATCTGCAGAAAAATCATTGAGTCTTATGAAAGCTGATTTGTCAAAATATTGCAAACACATTTTGTTCCAAAAACCTCAGTTAAACCTAAAGATTGTTAGCTGGCCTGCTAATTTTGCTTTCTAATACAGTCCTCAGGAGAACAGTGACTGAATTATTTCAAGTACTTAAGTGACTGCCATGACATTTTGTGCAAATGCTGGAAGGGCAATTGAGAAGAACTGGCTATGATAAAGCACAAATGTTTTCTCAATATATAAAACAGTCCAAAAATGTTCAAATATTAAAAAAAAAAAAAATTCCTAAAATGTAATCAATTTATTGATAATATTGATAACAACTGCATAGTAAACAATCAAAACAAGGACAACTGACATATCAAAATGACCTGGGAGGGGAGGAAGAGCAAAGTTGCATCTGTCAGCTTCTTGTGCTTGATTCCCAGAAGTTTCAAACCTCAGCTTTAAATTATCATGCAATTAAAGTTACTACATTATATTTAGAATAATGTTTTGACAAGAATTTTGTTCTCTTAATCAATTTGAAAAGGAAAAAAACCCTCTTATCTCCTTTGTTGTGTATATTTTAACCTCTTTTGAGCGCTTTGCTCCATTATATATCCAGATTTTGTAAAGACACTCACTTCCCTGATAGGATAAAACATTTTTATCCAATACTTTAGTTTACAACCCAATATCTGCATTATAAGTGACATTCACATAATCTTTAGCTTTATTTTTCTGTTAATGAGCAAGTTATTACTATGCTAACATGCCGCTAACAGCATGTTAGCTTGCTGTTGTGGACATTACAAATGTCTAAGAGGTTTGTGCCCAAGCAGAAGTAAGCATTATCTGAATGAGTGAATTAATAGGCTAAACAATATAAAAATACCTAGGATGAAAAACTTGACTGAGGACTGAAAAAGGACTTCAATTTACTTTTAACTAATTGGGTAAAGCTTTCTTTGAATTCCTACCAAATATCCCCAAACTTGATTCACTGAGAACTCTCTAAACTGAACTCAAATCCTGTCACCTCTGACAGTTGTTGACAGTGTCAGCAACAAGTTAACACCAAAGCCTGCAGGTGTTCAGTCAATATGTGCGCACGGTCTACAGGACACAGGGGAAGTCTGTTACAGCCAAAGCATGAGTGTAGCACTGAGCCTGTTTGTTTGACAGTCAACTCAGCACTAAGCCACTGCTCTGGATCAATGTGGGAAGAGGGGAAGGGTAGAAAAGGCTGGAGGGCCTACCTCTGAAAAAATGCAACGGGGTATTCACATATAGTCCCACTGAGACCATGTGAAACATTTGCGCATGCATACTTATGAGCACATACACTGGCACAAAGCAGGTACAACGTGGGGATAAATTCCCTGTCTCTTGCAGAGGACATGGATAGTGTTGAGTAAAATACAATGCTACTTCCATTCAGTGAGAGAAGTGGCTCTCAGAGGTACACAAGCATTGTTGTGACAAACAATTAGGGAGACAAGAGTTTCAATGCGAAAAATGTTGGCATGCTAATGTATCTTTAAGTGGGGTTATTTCAAACAGCTTAACAACCCTGTTTTAATAGTCACACTTTGCATCTTTGCATTTCTTTTTGTTTTGTTTTTTTCTCTTAGCAGCCAGCAAGTAAACTAATAATGACATTGTTTATACTCATTACATCTTTTACTTCTGGGACATGTAGAAAAAGGTCAGATATAAAAGGGCCTACCTGGAAAATCTGGAAAATGAAAATTAGCTGCCAAGTGTGTTACCAGGATTGTCAATTAATATGAGGCAGCTGTGAAGACAGGTGAGAGAATCAGGTGATTATCAGGGCTGTCAATGCTCAATAATGGGAAAAGTGAGATAAGTTACAAGGGGAGATGTTAAGAGAGAGAGAGAAAAAAGAAAATATATCGCCACTGTGTAAATGTATGTTTGTTGTGCAATGTATGTAAGTTTGTTTGGAGCTTAGGAAAAAAGCATGCTGACTAACTGTTTGCTGATGACCCTATCCAGTCTCAGTGTGTGTCTGTCTGTGTGTTTGTGTGTGTGTTTGATGAGGGGATTGGTAATAAAAAAAAAAGGTTTGGGGCCTGTATGGACGCAGAGCTGCTAAAGTTTATGTGCATGTGGTGGTAGTCAACGTCAATATGCTGGTCAATGGCCCGTGCATCTTGAAGGTTCATTTCACCGTAATTACTTTACATGTGCCTGGCCTATGCATAAGTCTGTCATCATTAAAATAATAGGAATGGGATGGGCAAGGAGGAGTGGAGGAGCAAATTATAAAGTAACGATGAATCAATCCTGCAGACAAGAGGAAGAGGTGGCTTGGCACAGCAGAAGCACACTGTGTGTTGTGGTCTCTGATTACATAAACATGTATAATGTTTATAATAATCGCATGCAAAAGATCGAATGTATGCACATGTATGAGTATGGTCATTGGTTTTTATGAGATCTTTTGAAATGTAATGTATATATATATATATATTGGGTTCAGCCCAGTGCAGTTCTGCATTGTGCAGAACCCCTTAAGCCAGATCATCTCTAAGAGTGGCCTCGGATACCAGTTCAGAAATTGAACAACTGTCAGCCACCTCGTCTACATGGATGCCATCAAGCTGTATGTGAAGAGTGAGCGAGACATCAACTCACTGATCCACATCACTAGGATCTACAGCAATGACATCAGCATGACATTCAGGCTGGACAAGTGTAGCCGGATGACATCAAAGAGAGGCAAGATGATCACTGAAGGGGTGGAACTACCAGAAGGCAACATAGCCGATTTTCAGGCCCCAAATGATGACCTGCTAAGTGAAAACCTCAGGCAGCAGAAACCCACTCAGGAAGAGGAAGAGAAGGAGGAACAATCATGGAGGGACAAGCCCCTGCACGGGATGTACCACCGACACATAGAGGAAGTGGCTGATATCGATAGAAGATACCAGTGGCTGGAGAAGGCTGGTCTCAGGGACACCACAGAGGCACTTGATCATGGCAGCACAAGAACAGGCCTTGAACACAGATCGATAGAGGCCGGGGTCTAACACACCAGTGAGGACCCAAGGTGCAAACTGTGCAAAGATGCCCCTGAGACAGTGCAGTACATAACACCAGGGTGCAAGATACACACAGCATACTTGGAGCAGCACAACCAAGTGGCTGGCATAGTATACAGGAACATCTGTGCCAAGTATGGGCTGGAGGTTCCAGGATCAAAGTGGGCAACATCTTCAAAGGTGATTGAGAACGACCGAGCTAAGATCCTGTGGTACTTCCAGATCCAGACCGATAAGATGGTGGTGGCTAATATACCGGATATCGTGGTGGTCGACAAACAGGATAAAAAGGCGGTAGTGGTAGATGTCGTGATCCCAAGTGATAGCAACATCAGGAAGAAGGAACACAAGAAGCTAGATAAATACCAAGGGCTGAAAGAGGGAAGGATGTAGGGAGTAAAGGCATCATCGGTGTCCATGGTGATAGGAGCACTTGGGGCTGTAACCCCCAAGCTGGGAGAGTGGCTCCAACAAATCCCAGGAAATCATCTGAGATCTCTGTCCAGAAGAGCACAATTCTAGGAACAGCTAAGATACAGTGCAGGACCCTCAGGCTCCCAGACTTCTGGTAGAGGACCCAAGCTTGAAGGAGACACAAGACCGCCCACAGAAGCAAATGGGGAATTTTTTTATACAGTATATATTATAGAAGGTAAAAAATACAAATGCAGGCAATTCAAGTACTGTATCAAGCTGAATTCAAATAGGAGATGCAGACTCGAGGAAAAGTAAATATTGTTTAATCGGACACTTGGCTGACACACAAAATAATGTCAGCATAGGCATAGGTATCCAAAATGTCAGACTAAACACTCAGTTCAATAATTGACAAATTGGTCAAACACAGGGAAATTGCTGGAACACTGTCACTGGGGAACAAGACGATCTGAACCGTGAGAATGGGGGAAACACAGCTTATATACACAAGGGACTAATGACAATCGAGACACAGGTGTGTGAGACACAAGGCGGGAAACACTTAACGGGGAGACGAGGATATGACCAAGTCACTCCCAAAATAAAACAGGAAACACAAACACTAACTGAATGATGGATCCTGAGAGGGAACACAACCATCACAGTCACAGTCTGATGAAATACATCGGACAGCACACAGTAAACAACAAGGTGATGAGGACCATGACAATGTGCATTTACTCAAGTGCATTCGTATAATGAAAATGCCAAAGGCCTTAGTAGCAACCTGAAAAATGTTTTCTCATAATAATGAAGACAGCTGATCAGATTTGCCTTGACAGTTCATACTTTGGATCAAAGTGCTTGGATAAAAATGCAGTTATTGACAGAAACGTATTAACCTTTCCCAAAGCTCCAGCTAAGCTCATTTCGATTCTCCTGATCCTGCTGGATTGCAGTGTAATGAGAAACTAGACAACATGCGAGCGAGTGTCTGTACCTGTGCACATCTGTGCATGTGAGGCGTTGATCACCTGCTGTAGTGTAGCCATGTGTGCTGCTCTTGCAGAGTGTAATCCTTGGCCTTTCCCAGCTGGCCACAGCACTTTCAAAAAGGAACGGTCTCCCTCAAATTAAAAACAGCTGGATGCAGTTTGATTAACTTATTAAAACACACCTGTCTCTGAAGGACAAGGTATTAAACACATTTTCACGCAGTCAAAAAAAATATTGGGCGTTGTGCAGCAAAGATAATTATTACAAAAGAAAATATTGGCTTTTTTTTTTTTACAGTAAAATACTACAAGTTCTTAAGGCTCTAAGGTGACAACAAGACAAAAACCTAAAATATAATAGCTAACTTTCTTTCATACTGTTTAGCAAAATTGTCAAATCTTTTTTTCTTTAGCTGTATTACTTTTATTTCCTTTGACGAGGAATTAACTATAAATAAGAGCTGTCATATTTCAACCCTCCCAGGAGTTAAATGGCAGAGATAAAAACAAGGTATACTGAGAGTCAGGGCACATTTTCTAGTAAGCCATATAATGAATGCTAAATTTATAATGAAAACAGCACCACATTGTTGTTGTGTCTCTTGTGTAAATACTGTATAAAGTTTATTTATAACGGGGATTTGCCCTTTTGCTTGCTTTTCTGATCCTCAATATTTGATATTTCCTTGAGGTAGGGATTTTTTGGTACACACATTTGTTCACTCTCATTCCATACGTTCCTCACATAGGGCCTTTCTCAAACTGGACCTTACCCAATTCCACTCCATCGTGTGGTTTAGTCTTCAAGTCCCACTCAAAGCTGAATAAAACAAACACACCCACCATTTTAGATCTGGTTATGATTATCTGCAATCACATTCATGAAGGTATCTTTTGATTCTAGACTTTGACAGTGATGTGCCTACCTTCTCCAGAGTATTCCTGACTTGTCTCAATGTTGTGAAGGTGGTTTTTGTTCACCATTGAAAGGATTCTGCGGTCAACTACTTCAGTTGTCTTTCCTGTCTGTTGGTATTATAGTACATTAATTAAAATAATAGATGACCTAAGGATTCAGCAAGTATCTCCCAGTTTTATGGCATGATGTGATGTTCTCACTGACTGCGCTTAAAGGCACCGGAGACGTTCCCTGCAAAAGTATTTTATGATGTGTCAGCAGGTTAACAGCTGTTTGAGAGCCCACTGAGTCATTGTTACATTAAAGGTTCTTAAACAGGAAACCGTTTTATTCTAGTGTGAGCCTTCACTTCAATGACCATATTGAAAATGTCTGCGTCTGTCTGATTGTATGAGAGCTTCCAGTGTATTGCAAAGTAATTTTTCATCATAAGCTATGGGACAAGGGCAATTGAACTTTGGCACTTCATGTTTTAAATGTTCATTTATGATCAAATGTACTTTTGGAAGATAATATGACACAGTAGTAGATTTTTTTTTATGAAAATGCATTACAGTGGGAGAGAAGCTATTGCATGTAAACCCTTTCCTTTCCCTTTTCATATCACCCTTCAACAAATCCTTCTCAGCTGCATACTCTGGTTCCATAAAACATCTCCAGATGAATATTTAATGAACAACTCATGTAATGCAAATTGTACTTTTCCCCCCTTCAGCCCAGTCCATTATTTTGCCCAAGTGCTCTAACAGATCTTAAGACTTGCTGGTGGCTGTCCATTGGCTTTGTTCACACACACACACGCACACGCACACACACACACACACACACACACACACACACACACACACACACACAAAAAAAATGTCCATTGGTTTGTTCACACACACACACACACACACACACACACACACACACACACACACACACACACACAGAGCCGTTACCACAGAGCCGTTATTTAAGTGTCTGAATACATAGAATAGCAGATATACTATAGATTTGATGCATGATGTAGCATTGTGTGTTGGATGTTAATGCAGATAACATATATAAATTATCAAGTCAGGAGATATCTACAGGTAGAAAGGACCACGGCATGTGGACTTTCAGTTTATTCTTGATGATGTTTTACCACTTTAAGAAGACTAGTTTAAGAAAGAATTCCTTAAAGTGTTTACTCCTTAATGCTGCAGAAAAGGCAATTGTGCAGCCTTAATGTGAGAATCATCAGAAGAATTTAATAAAAAAAAATAAATCAGAAAATCAAAACATGGTATACTTATTCATTCATACATCTATCAGTTATGTTTTAAAATAAAAGCCAGGAGACAATTTACTTAGCATAGCATACTTCAAAATTCAGCTTGCCTGGTTTAATATTGTACCTCTTGGTCCTTTATCAACATATTATACTATATCAAACTTGTGTGGTGTAAGGTTAACACATACAATTGAAACATGCCAATGAGCAAAAACACACAAAGGGAGAACACAACTTTACAAAACAAATTTCTTTTAGAAGTACATCAACAAAAACCAAGTCATTTGCTCTTAACATGCCCTTAAGCTGTTTTTTGTGTGCTAGGACACCATGACTGAAATACTCAGTCAACATTGTGGATGACGATTTTTACTTTTGTTCTGCAATCCACAAATAAAAATTGCCAAGAGAATACAGAGAGGGTGGATTTTAAACTTAGTCAACCTAAGAAACCAATTCTGGGCTTGACAGGGACTTATGATGCATCAACTTGTAAGCAACATTAAGTAGTTCTTCCCCCCTCTTTCTGGGGTCTGTGTCTGGTTCTAAAACATTACATGAATGTATAATATGGCTAGCCCACCGTAGGAAGTAGACCATTTCCTCTGGACAAACACTAGGACTAAAACTCCAATCAGAGACCATATTTCCCCCTTAGCGACTTTTCTGCACTGGCTACCAGTTAAATCCAGAATAGAATTTTTATATCTTTGTCCTCACCTACAAAGCTATTCATGGTCAGTCACCATCTTATTTTAAAGAGCTCATAGTACCCTATCACCCATCAGAACCTTACACTCCCAGAATGCAGGGTTATTGGTGATCCCAAGAATCTCCAAAAGTAGAATGTGAGGCAGAGCTTTCAGCTATCAAGCTCCTCTCCTGTGGAACTATCTTCCAGGGGGGGCAGACACATTCTCTGATTTTAAGAGTAGGCTTAAGACCTTACTTTTTGATGAAGCTTATAGTTAGAGCTGGCCTATCTAGCCCTTAGTTGTGCAACTATAAGCATAGGTTGCTGGGGGAACACTCTATGATGAACTGAGCTCTCTTCTGACTCCATCTCTTCTCTAAATGTCCATATCCTTATACTAACTTTACTTCTCCCCTGGAGTCTTGTGCTTTGTCTTCCTGCAGGTCTTTCTAGGCCACGGTGGGAGCTGCTGTTGTGGTCCTGCCTGATGCCTACTTCTCAAATTAGAACAGGAGATCCTGTGACTTGGATGGATTGCCCAGCCTAGCCCATGGATTACAATGACTTCTGGATCAAACATACTATACCCATATTAAATCTGGATTTATAGACTCATATGAACTCAAAAATTCTTAGTAAACTGTTATTGTCATGTTGTTGTGTTCTGTACAAGTGACATCTATTGCACATCTGTCCGTCCTAGGAAGAAGGATCCCTCCTCTGTGGTTCTTCCTGAGGTTTCTTATTTCCCTGTTTAGGGGTTTTTAAGTTTTTCCTCCCCAGTTCAAGGGTTTAAAGGCAGAGGGTGTAACATCTGCACAGTTTGTCAATGCCCAGTGAGATAATGTGTAAATTGTGATTTTGGGCTATACAAATAAAATTGGATTTAATTATTAAGGTAGAAGGAAAGTAATGTCCACAGAGTCAGGAGAAGGCTATGTCTGTGCTTATAGAGCATACTATGTTGCATCACATAACTCCCTCTAAAACCAACAATTTTAGGATACTGAATTGGCTTAAAATCTTTCTAAAATGCAAAAAGAAATTGATGAACAACAACGCTTATTCTTAATTATGATGTCATAGTAATTGGGTGGACAACTGATAATTATTTTTTCAATTATATTTGGACAGATGGTTGTTAACAAATACAATTAGCATGTTGGATAACGTATGTATCCTCTGTAAAGTTAAGGAATCTTTGTCTGTCCCTCATTTGTCCCTTACATAGAGCGAAAACCGTTTATCAGATTAACTTCACACTCAGGAGGTATGTTGCCCAAGACCCAATGATGTCCATGGGTGCTTTTGCCGCAGTTTGGATACCCATGACATTCAATGTCAATAAAGTCTTGGCAATTTGGCAATTGAGAGCTTCTTCCTCTGACCTTCAGAATGAAAACACAAACAGCACCACTCTGCCTTTGCAGCCCACATTGTGGTCTCAGATGGGATTGCATCTGCCTCAAACAGGCACAGTACTAGTTCAAGAAAAATGAAGTTCAAAATCTACTTTGACACATATTTTCAGAACCACCGGCTTAATTTGACTTGATGATTAACGCGCAAATAAACACCTAAATAAATAACCTTTCTACACTGATTTCCAGTACAGTTAAAGCTTGGTTTGTTGTGGTAAATGCATTATATATTTTTTATGATAGCTATGTATACCCAGTTTGGTGCATATTATCTGTGGTGCTATTTTTGTCCGTAAACCCAGAGAGGAGGAAAAATTTGCGACAATACATTTGTTATAAAGTACATTTCACGTACATTTCACAATTACGGTGGTCTTAAGGTCATGATCCTAAGCTCTTTTGGCTTCATGATTGAGTGCCAGGTTTGATGATATTGCTAGCTGTTGTGTCTAGCCCCCACACAAACATGGAACATTAGCTACGTCTTAATCATAGCCCAGTTTCTTGGCAATCTCAAGTCACATGTTGTTCCTGTCTTGATTGTTCGGTTACACCTTCTCATGTTTATTGTATAAAATTTAGTGCTGTGACACCATATTAATAACATTTTCCCCCATGCTGACATCAGCAGAAAAAAATGACCCCCACAGGTCCAACATACAGTTTATTTCTGCAGGTGAAAATCCAGTAAGATCATGGTCCATCTGGATATTTTTCCCCCACATGAATGTTTTGCAGCAGTGTGCATACACTATTTAGAACCTTTTGAATTGTTTGTTAGACCTTTCGTTGAAAAGTTTTGGGATGAAAATATACAATTATGAAAAATATAAACTGTCTAAATTAAGAGCCAAAAGCTGTTAAAAAAAAAACCTCACAAGACAGCCTCAAAACTCTACAACAGATAATAGTAAGAATTGTATCTGGTTTTAACAGCCCAAAAACTAACTCTTCAAAAACTTTACAAGCACTCACTGCTTTCTTGTTTGCCACAGTTCAGAGTTTCCAGTTAAGCAATTAATAATGTTTGTTAAGAACAGCAATGTCACTGACAACTGGCCATGAAAAGTGTATTATTCCACGCTGTAGTGCTTATTTTCTTGTGGTTATAGTGGGTTTTATTTTTGGAGATTTGCCTATACATCCATAACTGGAAGCTTTGAGATACTGAAGCTTTAAACAGGAACAGCTTTGTGGGGCCAATTTACCTTTTTAAAGCGTTATGCTCCAAATGTGTAATTTGCCAAAATGCACTTGACAAAAGCAGTTGGGAATATCTTACCAATGTGGACCTTTTAAAAAGTATTTTTAGTTGCAATCCTGAGGTAACAGTCAATGACCCTCACCAATTAGTATCAGTTTAATTATATAAAAAAGGCCATTCTCCCAATTTGGGTGCTGAATTCCAGCAGTCTAGTACATCGTTTCCTTAGCTGTTATGCAGAATTTGGAATCAGCAGGCAGGTTCATGAAAACCACAGAGGACACACATTTATATGCTAGTCTGCTATTATGGCTTTGAAACAGCAGATGGGCAAAATGGTGGGCCCAGGTCTTTCCAGGTCTTTAACCCTCCCCTCTCCCTCTGTGCCAGCTTTGGCTTGCCAGACTGAAAATGTTAGAGAGCAAGCCCTTCTCTCACACTCTGAGGATTTCTGTATGAGTTTCCAAGGGCTTGGCACAGCAGTCTGTGCAGCCCGGGCAAAGGTCAGCGTGTGCGGATAGCTCCCTGCAAAAAGTCAGTGCTTTATCTTCTGCTCTGGGAGGAGAGAAAAATGTGACAGGAGGGAGATATGATGATTGTTAGAGACAAGAAAGTGAGAAAAACTGACTTTTTCTATCTCGTTTAAAACATATACTAGTGAGACTGGAACAAAAATAAGCTTTTCCTTCTCAGCAGCTCTGTCAGGCTGTACTAAAAGCCAGAAGCAGACGGCATAATGAGCAGCAGTCGGTGGTTACTCCGGTGGTATACTGGCCATTATAACTTGGGAGTAGCAGTTTCGCGCCATATTTTATGCTAACTTTATTTACAAAACAGATTCGCTCCCTGCTATCTGTAAGCTCAGCATGAACATGGTTCTTGCATATACTTCCGGAATGGAGTCTGCTGTACTGTGTAATGAAGTCTGTATTAGCTGCTGGCTGTAATCGAAGGTTAATGTCATATCTGATGATTTATGAAGTAATACTGAAGGAAGTGAGAGTGAAAGTGTGAGGTTTGCATCTTTTGCATGAGTCTAATGCTCAATGTTTAATAACAGATGTAAATTTAGGGTCATAACATGAAAAAGGAGGACGTTTTGCAACATTCATCGAAACCATTTTTGTTTCGAAAGAAATTTCCAGTACACGTATGTCTTTTTTAGGACTGCAGTCATCTTGAGGCCATGCGGCTTCATTAAACTTTGCACACACAAGTACGCACAATACAAGAAACCAAAACCAAATCAAGAGAGGAAAACATTATATAGTGTAGATGAGTTTTCCCAAAGAAGGCCCTCTTTGAACACAGATATACTGTATTTCTGTAAGCCTGACTCATTGGTAGTACATATTCTTTGCCATATTCACTGTTGGAGTGCTACTCTCAGTATTTACCCCCACCCATCCCAGGCGCTGCCCTGATGTGAATGTTGGCGACCCATCTCTATACCAGAGTGGCCAACTCGTATTTCCATCCTTACAGCCGTACCACACAGAAGTAGTCCTGCTGGAACAATGCCCTGCTCGGTCACTGTTTTCTCCAAGTGTGGGAATAGAATATTGGCAAAACACATAATTCCCTTGAACCTTTTCTTTTACATTGAACGACAAGTGAGTCACAGGTCCCGTTAGTTACCAGCTTGCAAGAGCAAAGTTATTGGGTGTGAGCAAACGTTAGTGACTTGGTGACAAAGCAGAATTCTAGATAAGTTATGCATGCAGCAGTCCATCTTTCAGCTTCACCTTTGCTTCTCTCTGTCACGTATCATTTGTCTGAGAGATGACAATGTAGAAAAAGCACACCGAACAATAACACCTTGAAATAATTCTGCCCAACCTTGCAGGCTCTAGAGTTATTTGTGATTTATATTTTAAGGACAAATAAAGAATATTTTTAATGGCCATTGTTTAATTGAAACAGTAGCCTGAAAACAGTGTGCATATTTCTAAATCCCCAGTCCTGGAGGAAAAACCAGCAGGTTAATGGCTCTGCCTTATAATATCTGCAGGAGTTTGTGCACGTGTGAATGTGTGTGTGCGTGTTGGCAGAGGGTTGATGTGCGGCGGGGCGGTGACTGAAACCGGATCTGTTTAGCTATTCACATCAGAGCAGTCTGCAGAGCTGGTATAAATGCTGGTTTAAAAGCAGGCTGCAGAGTCATACTGTTTCTTGGCTGTCTACCTATAAAAATGAGCCTCTTTTGTAGTTTTAACAAGTCTGTTTTGATGTTAGGTGGAGATTAAGCTATAATTCTCTCTAAGTTCATTTTAACTGCCGGCATTGCTGACTTTCATGAATAAAAAAATCATATAAAAGTGTTTGCAACCCATCCTGACTATTCTTAAAGCACAGCACAAAAAAGATGAATCTATTTGAAGAATTTGAAGTCATTAGTATAATGATTTAATTATTTATGAGTGCCTCAGCATAACTTAGCGTCGGACAGGCTTTCAAGATATTGAAATTAAATGCAAATGGCTTTTCCCGTCTCAGTGCACGGAAGCATCTGAAAAATAGATTTTGAGTCAGCTCTTTTTGTCTCCAAGATGGAAAGAGAATCTAAGCTTTGTGTACATCTTCTATTGTCCTATTTTTGTCTCTTCAATTTTAAGTTCTCCACCCTCTCCTCTCCTATACCCAGGCCTGTCAGCGCTTTTTCTTCTTGCCACTTTTTTTTTTGCCAGCCCTGCCACTGAGTGCACGTGTTTGCAAAACACCATGTGTATATATTCAAGATGAATCAAATACAGAACAAAAATGAATGATGGAAAAGGTCGGACAGATATGAACCTCAGCACAGTGTCAGCATCAGAGAGGCTGCATGCATTAATGCAACTAGAAGGAGCGTCCATGTGATTCCCACTGTCTCCAGCAGACCTTCATCACGTGGACAGATCCTCTGTGCTCATGCATTTCTCTGATATCTTTTCTTTTTGGTGTTTTACTCACAGGGTGACAGTGAACTTGCCAGTCAGCCTGTACACATGCTGATTCCCTGGTTTTCTGCCCATTCACGATTGAACACGGGGCATAATCCACTGTGTGTTCGGCTTTTGGCTCAGTCACCTGGAATGACAGAATTGCAGAGGAATATGTCATTGCAAAGCGCCAGCAGGGCAGAACAGTACTTGTTTCATAGTATTCCATAGTATTAATAATCATTCCCACTTATTCATTTTGCAGTTTTTTTGTATGATGGAGCGACGGGAAAGTGATGCAGGACTTGTGTGGTAGTCACTCCCTGCACACTAATTATGTCAAACAGCTTCATTTCAACATTTTCTTTTCTTTGCTGTTGGAACTCCTGATGGGAAAATCCAAACGTAAGCTGACAGACAAGGCACTGCACAGCTTGTTCAAACACAGCCGTCTTTCTGCAGTCTATAGATACAGCATGAGGGCATTTTAAAAATGTTTTCCTGTATTTATTTAAATAAAACAAAAATAATAACTAACTGAACAATTTTTGAACAATTGAGTGTCATACAGACGTAATCAAGTGCTGGCTTTGTATTTTAGCTTCAGCTGCAATGACCATTTGCAGTACTGAAGCTAAAAATGCCAGGGAAAAGCATTTTCCTCCACAGAGCACCGTTAACAGAGACGTGTATAAAACTGTTGACAGAAAGCATCAAACTGCAAAGAAAATCAAGTATGACTCTTTCTGTTATGAATTTTTGGATCCATGGAGGTTTTATATGTGTGAAACCTTCCTTGAGCCAAGACAAGTGATTTCAAAATCTCTGTATGTCATCACAATTTGAAGTGTATAGGATGGGAGGGAAGTTGTGGGATGAAAATGCAAGAAAAACACCAGCCTTCTGTGCTGAAGCTGCATTCGTGTGATGTCTGAATAATTGCAATAATGACGTTCCCACATGAATAGTGTTGAAAAATAATTTTATAACACCAGCTGAAGCCTTGATGTCATAAATGATAAAAACCATGGTTGGCAAAAGTCAATGTTAATGTTAATCATCTTTTTTTATTAAAATAAAGATTCATTTTTGATCATGTGTAGAGTGGAATATGGTATCAATGTTGCTGCTGTCCATAGAGAGTGACCTAGATTATTTAGAAATGTAATATTTTTTGGCATACATTTTGATTACACGCCAGATATAACTGTTTTAAGCCGTAGTTAGTTAGTTTCCTTAGATCTTCATTGTCATTAATAAACTAGAAACAGCTATTAAACTCATCTTTAAATGCTCTTACTATTGAAATGCAATGCATCTTTTTGAAGAGTCCATAATGTCACTTATTAATGACCTCAAAGCACTAAAAAACAGCCAAATAAGTAGGAACATCTTTTCACAACTGAAAATGATGTTGTCTGGATGGAAGCAAAACCTGCTCCCGAACCTGTATGTACCTCTCAGCATTAATGGTGCCACAGATGTGCAATTTACCCATGAGGCCATGAACCGTTACAGATGTTGACTTTTGCATTGATAACAATCTGCATGGTCATTTTCCTCTTAGGCCTGGAGGACTCGATGGCTATTATTTCCAAAACCAATTGGAAATGTGGACTCATCAAACCACAGCACACTTTTCTACTTTAGATCAATGCATGTCAGATGAGCTTGGGCCCAGAGAACTGGGCGGAGCTTCTGGATGTTGTTGGTACGATTCATTTGTAGATTCGGCGACATTCTGTGTTGACTGGCAAGTGTTCCTGAGCTAACATTGTAACATCATTACAAAATGATGCCCATCTTTAACGCAGATCCGCCTGAGGGGTTAAAGGTCACAGGCATTCAATGTTAGTTTTCGGCATTGCCCCTTATGTGCAGAGGTTTCTTCAAAAATCTTTTGATAATATTATTGACTATAGATGGTGAAAACTCAAAATTTCTTGCAGCTGCATATATGGAAACGCTGGGCTATTTACCCACACAGTCTTTCAAAGTGTAGAACTTTGTGTCATCTTTGTGAACGTCTGAGCCTTTCAGGGGTTCCTCTTTTACACCCAGTTATGGTACTATCACCTGTTAACCTACTTGCCTGTGAAATGTTGCAGCTGTTTTTTTTTTTTTAGCATTTCACCACTTTCCCAGCCTTTTCTTGCTCCTGTCTTAACTTTATTGAAAAGCGCTGAAGGATTCAAAATTCTGAATTTGTGCATATTTCCCAAGAAACAGTAAAGTTAATTGTCTATGTTATATTGTCTTTTTGCTGAAGTCAATTGATAGAGGTTGAAAGGGATTTGCAAATCATTGTATTTGTTTTTATTCACGTTTCACACAATGTCCCAACTTTGTTGGCATTCAGTTTGTAGTTTTTCTTTATGAATCCATCAGCAGGACAGAACTGCTCTCTTGAAAATAAGTATCCTGGGCTAGTCTGATGCAGAGTTGACCTGTGTTTTAGGCCAAATTGCAACCCTATAACATGATTTTGGGAATGTCTGTGTATGTTAAACCAAGATGCTATAAATACTGAGCTACTTTGCTGGCCATGCTACCATTTATAGCTTATGCTAAAGCAGATGAAAATTCTCATCTATTCCTTAAACTTTGGATCCAGTGGGGTTTTAATGTATGAGCCTACAGAGCCTGATACACATCCTGGACAGCATGCTGAGGAACTGAAAATTTGAAGACATGCCAGGATTTGTTGCCAAGTTTAGGTTCACACGCAAAGACAGATATATGAATAAGAACGCGGTGATAAGTGAAGGGAAGCTCTTCTCCACACTTGGCCCATATGGACTGTGTCAGCACTGAAGGCATCCACAAATTAAGCGTGGAGATCTACTAGGAACACTTGATTATAAGGGGGAACAAAAGGTCAGGCCATTCATCACCCAAGTACCTGGTCATTAACGCAACACCAATGGAAACTGTGACAAATGAACCCTTCTCACTTTAATAGACTTGGCATTCTGATAGTCTGGATGCACACTCCAGCTCGCCTTGAAGTCAACACGCCACATATATTCACTGTAGAGAGCTGGAACACTTGTAACCTCTTCAGCCAAGTCCAATTAACAAGCACCTACTTAGAAAAGGGAAGACACACTAGATGATAATGTGGGAGGAAATGGATGAATGAGGGAACCAATGTTTTGTCATTATGCAAACCTTAAAAAAGAGGCTTAATGGAAAGAAAGCATGGAAAGAGTTTGTACTGTTTCTGTAGCTTATTTTTTCCCCCTTCTTGATTTCCATCTTTATGTAATTCTGTGCGTGTTATTGTGTGTGCCATGTTGGATTTGTATGAAATAAGCATGTGTAATGCTTTCAACCCCTGAAAGTTTCAACTTATCATATTCTGAATGCTGAAATGTTGGCAGCAACTTGAGCTGCTCGCACAACTGAAATGTTATCAATGTGGCGACGGAGCAAAGCGCCTCCTCCAGGGACCTTGCATTTTCCCAAACGCTCCCACTTTGTTTTCCCATTGACAGCACTCTTTGCTCTCCGGCCGAGCTCCAACCACAAGAGCGAGCCCCCCCCCAGTGGCAGTAATTACTGCACCACTCAGCCGAAATGAAAAATGAACAAAAGTCACAAAGCCACAGCCTCCGTGCTCCCTCTTTTCTCCAACAACCTCACACACATATGCACACACACAATAGGGCCCAAAACTCCTCTTCCCTTTCTACACTTACATTTTTGTTACAGCAGGATGGCAATCAAAGAAAACGCATGAAGACTGACCAGTGCACACCTCATCTGTGGTGAAAACTTGAGAAAGTTGAGGGATGAGCAGCTGGTAGATAGCCTGTCAGAAAGCCGGCAGCCATGTTGGCAGCAGCAGGGTCGGACGCCGAACGCTAATTACGGTGATAAATGGTGTTAGCAGCTTATCCTGCTACAAGAGATTTATGGCCTTGGTGACCCGAACTATCACCATACGTGAAGGACGAACAGGATGGAGAGAAAAGCTCCCTCTCTTTCTCTAGAAAGAGAAATATCTGATGCTTGTTGAGATTACCCGCCTGTATTATCACCATTTCATGGCGCCCACCAAGTTAATTGAATCTGCACCGCCACCTTGCACTGAATCCTCTTTACTGCTGGCAGGGCTTGCTTCATTACATCTTCATAACAGAAACACTTCACATTTGACACATGTCCTACACAAACACATACACAAAGACACACACACCCACACTCACTAAAAATAAAACACATTAACACAGCCTCATTACCACTGTGGCTGATGTACTGACAAAAGCCACATCATAGATATTTACTGTGTTGGTTTGTGTGCATACTAGAGAAATTTTGAGGGCTAAGGGGGGAATAAATTTAAGCATTTGGCTCCCTGTGTAAAGGATGAGATGTGCATGTGTGTGTGTGTAAACTGTGTGAGAGTGAGGAGGAGAGGAAGGTTATTTTGAACATAAAAAAGATAAGAAAAAGAACGATATCCGTGTGTGTGTCTTCGCCCATTTCTCACTGTGCACGGTTGCCTTTTTGTATAGCTGAGAAAGAGCTGGGTGCCCTGTGATTGATTCTCCCTCTGTTTCCCACGTTCGCATCATCAAAGGGAGACGTGGTGATCTTGAATGCAATTAAGAAGCCCCCCCCCCCCGCCCGCACTACTGTAATCAAACAGGCCGACGGAGAAGAAATGAGGAATTCAACTCTGGCTGCTGCATCAGCACTTTCATCTATTGTCCTTTCCCCATCTTGTCATTTTTTTTTGGACAATATGAGCGATGTGTGTACAAAACAGGGTGGGTGACGGGTCTAACTTATCAAGCACGACTCATCTGGCATTGTCTCTGTCCAGTACGCCTCAATATATTATTAGAGGTCAAATATGACATTTTCTTTTATGTTTTAGCACATATATTATAGATATTTACAAAACAGAAAACATTTTTACATAATATTTTTTAAAAATGTGAAAACTTATTGTGGAGCTTCACCATTTTTCATCCTAAGCCATATTTGTCAGTCATTTAGGATCTAACCTTTCACAAATTCACAAAGAATTAAAGAAAAAAAAAAT
This sequence comes from Mola mola, assembly GCA_001698575.1. Lineage (NCBI taxonomy): Eukaryota > Metazoa > Chordata > Actinopteri > Tetraodontiformes > Molidae > Mola > Mola mola. Next base: position 13,507,474 of record KV751318.1, read on the forward strand.
CTGTATCATAATCTATTTTCTAAATAGCACTGAGTTGAAAAAGTCAGAAACAGAAACAGCATATGTAATCCGGTTCATTTTCAAAATAAAACACCCAGTACAAACTATGAATATACAATAAATCCTATCCACAAGGACACAAAGTAAAATCCAGGCTACAGAAGCACACAACTCGAAGAAAAGTGTTCAGATCAATGGAAAACATGGCAGCTAACAGCAGGAACTGAAGGAAATGATTACTTAAACTTAAGCTGCTTCCTCTCTGTTGGTAACAAGAACAAGAGCGTTGCGCCACGTGGCGATAACAGTCCCTCTGCTGTGGGCCCCATCGCTGCTGTCGATGAGCATCCCCACGGGGATATAGCTTGTTAGCAGCTCGACAGCTAACGGTGGGAGCGGCGGGAACTCACCCATAAGCCGCTTCGTCTACGGCGGGGTGTTATCACTGCTGCATAGCAGACGGACCCGTGGGAATGGTGCTCGGCCAGAGCTGACTTAGACAGTGAGAAATAAACATCAGGTAGGAAAGAGAGGACACCATGTGTGGCCCGCCTCACATTCAGCAGAGTCATGCCTCCGAGGTGGAGGAAGACAGTTTCATGTGTACTTGTCTTACTCCTCTTTTTCCTGGAAAGAATGTTAACTGTAAAACAAACATAGAAAAAAACCCACAGCATTTCAACCTTTGCACTGAGGTAAGAAATTCTTTTTGAACATCATTTGACCTGTCTAGTATGACCTTTCTGAATGACATGATCAAATCCCAATAGCTGACAACTAAAATAAAGAAGTCATCTACATTTCGTCTTACTGGATACGAGCACGACTATTGTAGTATATATTCCTCTGCGCTGCTGGTACTTAGAATTATTTCCAGGTTGTCTAAATATGCATTTGTCAGCCTCATTCAGGTCATACTTGAAGACAAGGATGACCTGATTAGCCTCTGCTGGCTAAGGTTACTTTGACCTTACCAACTAAAATAAAGAAGTCATCTACATTTCGTCTTACTGGATACGAGCACGACTATTGTAGTATATATTCCTCTGCGCTGCTGGTACTTAGAATTATTTCCAGGTTGTCTAAATATGCATTTGTCAGCCTCATTCAGGTCATACTTGAAGACAAGGATGACCTGATTAGCCTCTGCTGGCTAAGGTTACTTTGACCTTACCAAACACTATTTTTGGGCATTACCACAGATTTTATACACTTACTGTACAACCAAAAGTCTAATATGATGAAATGATAGAGGGATGAAATTTGAAAGTCATGGCATTCTTTTTTACAATATTCTTATGTAAGATTCAAGATCAAATAGCATTCCTAGCATTTTATCATATACTGCACTTATTCCCTTTGGATAATTGGCCTAAATGTCTTTCCTTTTTCCCAATTGCGACATTATTAAGACCTTTTATTGCTACAGAAGGAGCAGGATTTCCTCCATCCAGTATTAACATTAGTAAACAGCAAATTGTAAAAAACATTGTTACTTAATGCAGATGATGATAAATAAAACATTAACAGTTTAGATTTATATAATGCCTTTCACAACACCCACGAAGACTTTATACAGCAGATTAAATGCTATAGACAACAATCAATAGACAATTCAGAGCTCCCAGACTTGCCAAGTAATCATTGTTCTACTTTTTTTTCCCCTTTATTTGCTTTTCTTGTGAATTTTGCATTGAAAGGCATATCAAACTGCTGTTGCTTTTAGCATGGCTTTATTGTCTTTTTGTCCATGAACTATCTGGAAAGTGAAGTGAGTCTTCACAAAACACATAAACACACCATATCAAAGCTCATGTACCATTAAATGTATGTTAAAATGCTGTTCATTTATTGAAACTTGTTTAGCCTTAGAGTCTTTACAGCTCTTATAAAAGTCCAAACCTGATTGTTGTTCATGTGTACCAACAATCAACATTGGTAACCCATCTGATCTTGTTAATCTTGTCAAAATGTTACTGGAATAAGTAACTTTAGTGGGTTTTCTGAGCTAAGCAGTTATTTACTACTTGGCCATGCTTAATAAAAGACATACAGTATATGGTGTAGTTTTTTACACTATAAAGCATAGATGATCTGAAATGGGAGTGTTAGTCAGCCTGGTTTATACTGAATGTAAAGTGGATGCATTTTACCACTATGCCATACACACTGTAAATTGGAGGTTTCACAGATGTGAAGTTAAGGAAGGCTATAAAAAACTAGTCAATTAGGTGGACACACAACTGCAGGGGTATATCTATACAAGTTAGCACTTGTCACTGACACACACTGTACAAACCAAAAAAAAGTTAGCTTCAAAGACGGCAGCATGGCAGGATGAAAGTCAGTTTATTTCCCGATAAATATTTACTTCTTTTGGTGAAAGATTACTTATACTAATGGAAATATGAGCATGTATTCATATGGAAAAAAATCCTATATAATTACAGAGTATTACTAAAGTCAGCAATCTAGAATTTTATGCCTTACTGATATTTTAGATCAAGGTAATTATGGCTGACACTGAAGGAAACCTCATCTAAAAAGGGGAACAACTCTGGGGATGATGAATATTGACAGCAAATTGAATGGATGCTTTACATCACACTGTTGGTCAAGAGGAACATTAAACTTACAGTGGTACATTAAGGGGGTCACTGAAATCATTAGAAACCATTAATGGGACCTTGGAAGCCCACTTATTTGCTGTCAAGTAAAATTTTGCTTCAACAGATTGACTGACCAGTGGATTCATTTACAATTGATTCCTCAGGCTGTTGCTATTTTAAGTGAAAGTTAACAGGCTATCAGCTGCATCCCCGCACACTGTGAAAGACAAGAGTGAAACATGTGGATTCCTCCACCACCGACAAACCACCCCTCTTTCCCAACAAGACTGTTAGTGGAATAGGCAATGATGATGAGACAGGTAGGCCAGTTAATCAAAGAGTAAAATACATAAACTGATAAGCAATGCATTTAAAGAATTAAATCCACCATTGAATTATGCATCATACAGGCTAAATCTCACCATAAAAATTGGTTTGGGATAACCTTGATTGTTGTAAGTTTTAAACGGTTAGAGACATGCTTTTACAGTGTAGATGGTTCATTCCAGAGAAGTGTGCAAAGTAAGATAATACCTTTGTACGTTAAGTCAAAGGAAATGTGCACACAAATGTTAGCACCATGCATATTAATGTGGGACTGCTTATGGCTACTATGCATTCCGTAAAAGGCTGTTTAAAGCACTCGTCTCTTTTGTTAAGGGAGTAAGCTCTAAGCATATCCCTGTCGTTGTAACTAAGGAAAAATGAAAGCAGTGCTGTGGAGCAATTATGTTGGAGGTCACAAAAACTAAACGTTTTTAAATAGCGTACAAAAACAAACTCAACTGCACATTTTTAAATTGTACTTGCTGTTAATTGAAAACTATATTCTGACTGTCTCCGTCCTTTAATATTTGAATGCAGCTCATTTAGTCCGACATGTCCCACAGTTCTGCTGAGCCTCCCCCGCGCTCTCTGTGCGCTCGGCTCGCCATCTTCTTCTCCTTTGCTTCTCTTCAGCCAAAAGACAAGTTCAGCGAGGGGAGGCCTGTTGCCAGGCAACAGTCCGGAGTGTATGATTAAAACTTTGATTTCCAATCTATCACCTGAGAGACTGATGTGTCTCCTTCCCCCTGATACTCTCCAGAGAAGATGCAGTGGACTCATGCACAGCAGCTCCACACTTGTCAAATTAATATTGACTGTGAAATGAAACGTTTGGCCCACATGGACTCAGTCTACCTCATCTTCAACGAACCTGACATGCAGCTACACCTGCAGAATGTCATAACTTGTGCCCACCTTGCTGGGCTTATGTTGAAATTTCCGGAGGAGTGTCCTCCCCCTCCTGCACATTTGTCTATAGCCTTTTGTCCAATGTGCCGTGACGCCAGATAAAAAGTGAAGTAGTTAGAGTACAAGAGAGATAAAAGGATGTGCAAAACCTTAATCCTGTCTGCTTTGTTGGATGACAATGGTCACACTGGTTGAGGTTTTACAGGCAGGTTTCATCATTTTGACTGATTCTAATCTGTCTGAGGGGCTCTTCTGTTCTTCATGACAGTGTGAAGGAGACATTTAGGAGGAAGAAACAGAGAAAAGGTCTGTGTGTGTGTGTGTGTGTGTGAGTGTGTGAGTGTGTGTGATTTTTCAGCTTCCCGGCTGATGAGCAGCGTCAAAGCATTTTTTAACAGTTTGCCCCTGGCGGTATAGTGATACATGAATGACATATTTATCCCTGAAAAAGGATGTCTGTATAAAAAATGACAGTTGTGTGTATGCGCACAACATGCATGTGTTCCCTGTGCGTGTGTGTGTGTGTGTGCGCGCGCCAGCGATCTAAGATTCATCTAAATGCTCCCCTCTGGCATCCATGGCACGCCGGTAGGCAGAAAATCTAATCTAAAGACCAGAGATGATAAGGTGGTGGCATCTCACAGAGGCAAGGATGAGGCTAGATTGAGATGGGATGTTGAGCTCAGAGGGAGGGAGAAAAAGGAGATAAAAGTGAGGAGGGGGAAAAAGTGACGTACTGTGCCTTCAGGAGAGAGGATGAAAAAATACAGAGGCCTGAGATTGGAGAGAGGGCTCTTCATGTATCCACATGAAGTGAGGAGATGTGAAAAGTGAAGAGGTGTGCAGCGTGTTGACAAAAACAAGCATCTGTCAGGGTGATGGCTGAACCACCCGGGGACAGAGTATTTCATGGATTCAGGGGGCCAGTTGTACGCACAGAAACCAAGGGGGCAATTTTTCCTACACATGAAGCTAAATTTCTAATAGAGGTATGTGTGAGAAGTAGCTCACTCATACTTCTCATGTGGCGTACACACACATTTTTTTCGCCACCTTAGCAGTAAACATTGTTCAGTCTACACAGCATCCTGTGAAATCTATCATGTAGAGGTCTGTTTAATTATTTTTTTTCATTTTTACATCAACACCATTACTTCCTCCCATCTATTTCACTGAGTCCTATAGATTAACTGTATTTGATTATGATCAGGGGGTTTAGATGTAGACTTCAGGTGGTGAATTAGCAGTGCAGGCACTATAAATAGACACAGCCATGCATGCTGTTTCTTTCTTATGAAGTCGATTAGATCTATATAGTTCATCCAAGGTGTATGAGTAATGCAGCAGGCAAAAGTATTAATATTCAAACAAATGTTTCATTCTTTTATGTTACATTCATTTATGGGTCCCTGTGGAAGTTGAAGTAAAACTTGCACACATGCACCCATTTCCAGATTCTTTAATCCGAATCAGGCATAAGAACAGATCTGATGAAATCAAATCTGTTGAAAATAATTAACATTTTTGTCTTTGTGCTTACACACTTTTTATTGTGAAACTACAGCTTTATGCATCTGGTGATCCCTGGTCTTAACCCTCAGGATGAATATATTTTTTGTTTCTGTCAACAGAAAGCAGATCAAAATGTCGAAACAACCAAGAAAAAAAGCGTCTGAGTTTTATGAGTTTGGCAAAAACACCAAATTAAAGTAAATCATAAATTGCAAAAACAAAACAAAGCAAACTAAATAATGAAGATCAATCTCAAATTTAAACAGCACCTGCACCATAAAAGATCAGTCATGAGGCTCTGCCTAGATAGGGTAGGATGTTTTATTAAAGGAGGTGGATGAAAGATATTAAAATGATTTAAAACAAAAAAAGGAAAGGAAAAGAACAAGCTGGTAAAGACAATCCCATTCTGATGTACTCTATGTCCAGAACAGATTCAGTGAAACCAAATAAGAACACTAGAAGCATCTCTGTGAGACCTCATTCCAATTGCTCGATTAGGAGTCTTCAAGCATTAAGTTCTCAGCACCAAACTCGAGTACTGGATGACATCATGGTGTAACCACAATCAGTAGGTGAACACCAAAACCAGTCACAACACTGACTGTGAAAAAGTTTTGATACGTAAACTTATGTACAAGTTTTACACTTGCCTCATACGTTGACACCTGATCCGAGTCTAGTGTGTGTACAATGTACTATAAGTAAACCTGTGTGTTTAGATTCTTTGGTTTTTGTTCAAACTACCTTTTAGAAATAATAATAATAATAATAATAATAAAAATCTAAAGGAAGAACACAGCAATATGCAGTAATAAATGATGAATGATGTTGTGGTCATTTTGATTATAGTTGAATGTGCAGCTCTTTGTTGCTCCTTCATGTCACACTTCAAGACTAACTCATAAAATGAGCTTTACTGACTCTCGTTTGAATGAGTTTGTCACTTACTTTTTATTGTTCCATATGCCTTATTCAGCCTGGCTCCTTTAAAGTTTAATGCACTGTGTTCCCAACGTGTGATTTCAACCCATCTTCTGGGGAAAAATGATGCTCTGTTGTAGGCTGATGCAGTTGAGTGGTCCAGCTCAGATCTTGGTATTCATCTGGGTGCATCTGTCAGATACACACAGCAGCTGGAGATGGGTGACAACATTGGCCTCGGGCATATCTGTGGTTTCAACTTGGTGAGGAGAGGGGTGGAAAGGGGAGAAGCAAATGAATTGCTGAATATCGGCTTTTTTTTTTTAATTGAGTGTTTTGACAGCCGGCAAGTATGTGCTTTATTTCTGGGGACATACATGTACCTACACTCACAAATAGCCCACAGACTAAGATGAAAGAGAAGCACTTTGCACATGCTTACACAAGGTGTGTGTGTAAACATGGCTCAATACACTTTGGCCTGTTGCAACTTTTATTTCACAATTGGTTTTATTAATATCTTTGAATTATGGGTTTATTTAAAGGTTCTTTGTTGTATGAAACTTTGACAAATTGTCATGGTGTAATGTCAGTGCACATCTGACACAAATGACCACTTGAGGCCCCAAAAGCAGGTTCCTCCACATAGCAGCGTATCAAGAGCGTAAATGAATGAAGACGACTGCATGACGTTTCATTTTTCTTTAACTGAATTTATTCATGTACATGTAACATGTTTAAAATGGTTTAAAATTATGCACAACTACGTACGTGGCCACTTTTTCTTGCCTGCTAACCTTTACCTGAGCTAATTGAAGACATTGACAACTCTGCCAAGCCTTTGGCACTGGTGCTTTCGACAAAGTTTTTCATGCGAATATCAAAAAACTAATTAAATAACAAATAATTAGAGTTTCTGTGTGGTTACTTGCACCAACAAACTGTCCAAAAAAGCTTTGCTCCATCTTGTTTTTTGACCTTTCCTCATCCAAGCTGTGACGTGGGTGAGATTTTACGTTGGTCAAGCTTAGGCATAAAACACCTTTGACATTCAATTTAGGCATGTGGTTGTGTTTAGGAAAATAGTTGTGACAATTGGTTCTATATGTGATGCAAATGTAATTTTTCTGGTTGAAAGTCTAAATCCTCATGCATCTCTCCCTAATGCAAAAGGAGGTTAATAACTGAACATCTCTGCATGACAACAGGATGATTTCTTGGAATACCTGGGAAATGGTGTGGAGACACACACTGTCAAAATGGCAAGAAAGGGAGCTTCACAAATTCTTTAGAAACCTATGGTTGTTGTTACTACAGAAACCAAACTGACTACTTCCTTCACAAGGTTGGACAGGACCAAAAGCAATGATTTTGTAGAAATAGCAGGATGGCACACACACAAGTAGGAAGACAGGCAGGTAGTTAACAGGCCCGGGAAACATAAAATTGAATACAATCAAAGCAAAAAAGAAACTAAAGCTAAAATGATGAGTTGTAGGGTAGGAATGTGCTAGTGAGATATTTGCAGGGCTGATGAGAGAGGGAACAGGTGAAGGAGTATGGCAGGCACCTTCAGGGCAGATGAGGATGGTAAGAACAGGTGTGTAATGAGTATGTCAAACAGATGACGGGGAGAGATCGAGGGGAATGTGGTGGATGAGTGGAGAATGACACTGTACTGTATATGTTGCAGGATTTGGGGGTGTACTATAGCTGTGCAGAGGTACAACTGTGCGGAACAATATGAAGAGCTGCTTCAAATCCCTGTGGACTAAAAAGAGCTGCTTTTTTGATTTTCCAATATTGCCATGAAAGACAGGCTGCAGAGGTCAAACAACGCCGCAGTTTGTTTACCATCCATAAATGAGAAGGCTTTGAAATAGATGAAAAGGATTATGCTGACCATTTGATCTTGACTTGCAATTAGCCTTTTATTCTGGCCAAGATGTGTTTTTTTTTTTCCTCAGGAACTAATCTCCAATTTATCTGTGCAACACATGGTAGCAACTGTGGCTTCACTTTGACTGTCAGGCAGCTGAATTTTCCATCAAATTTACACATAGACACGTATATATATTTATATATGATGATCACAGTTTATTACTGATATTTTGCTTTAGTCACTGTGAGGCTGGGTCCAAAGTGTGACAATACATTTAGATGTTTATCAATTACTGTCATACAAAATCCAATCTTTCTTCTTCTTCCTCTTTTAGCTTTACCTAGTTTTTTGTAGGAGTTGCCACAGTGAATCATCCTCCTCTCTCTCTCCCTGTCCTCTGCATCTTCTTCTGTCACCCCAACTATCTGCAGATCCTCCCTCACCACATCCATGAATCTGCTCTTTAGTTTTCCTCTTTGCTTCCCATCTGGTAGCTCCATCTTGAGCATCCTTCTACCAATATTTTCACTGCACATTTCCAAACCATCTCAATCTGGCCTCTCTGACTTTGTCTCCAAAACATCCAACCTGTGCTGTCCCTCTGATGTGCTCGTTCCTAATCCTGTCCATCCTCGTCACTCCCACTGAGAATCTCAACATCTTTAACTCTGCCACCTCCAATTCTGCCTCCTGTTTTTTGGTCAGTGCCACCGTCTGCAAATCAAACAACATTGCTGGTGTCACTACCCTCTTGTAATCTTTTCCATTCACTTTTGCTGCTACTTTTTGTCACATATCACTCCTGACACTTTTGTCCACCCTGCCTGCACTTGCTTCTTTAACCTAGCAAACAAGAAGGGGCGGAGGGCCGATGCTTAATGCAGTCCCACCTCCGTCACTCCTACTGCGCGCCTCATCACTGTCATACTGCACCCATACATATCCTGCTCCAGTGTAATGTAATTCTCTGCCAATCGAGACCCCCTCATACAGGACCACAGTTCTTCCCTTGGCACCCTGTCGTAGGCTATCTGTAGATCCAAAAAGCCACAATGAAGCTCTTTCTGACCTTCTCCATACTTCACCATCAGCATTCTCAAAGCAAACATGGTGTCTGTAGTACTCTTTCTTGGCATGAAACCATACTGCTGCTCACAAATCATCACTTCTTCTTAGCCTCACTTCCACGATTCTTTCCCAAATCTTCACTGTGTGGCTCATCAGCTTTACCCCTCTGCAGTTGCCCTCTCTGTACTTCACCCTTGTTCTTAAACATCAGCACCAGTACTTTTCCTCCATTCCTCAGGAATCTTCACACATTGTCCAAGTTCATGTTGAACAGTTTTGTCAAAAAACCCACTGCTCTCTCTCCTAGATACTTTCATACCTCTAACATTTTGTCATCATGACCATCTGCCTTTCCATTCTTCATCTTCTTCAAAAGCTTTTCTCAACTTTCAAACTTCCTGTTCAACAATTTCCACCTCCTCTACCTTTCGTTCCCTCTCATTTTCTTTATTCATCAGCTCCTCAAAGTTTCCTCACTTGTTAGTACGTGTCCACCCCTGTCCTTAATCACTCTAAATTGCTGCATCCTTCCCAGCTCGATCCCTCTGCCTCGCCAGACAATACAGATCCTTTTCTACTTTTTGTTGTCCAACCTATCATACGGCTCATCATACACTGTCTGTTCAGCCTTTGTGAAATTAGTTTTTGTGATTTGTACATTTGATTTGGCTTAGTTTTTACGCCGGATGCCCTTTCTGACACACTAGTGGCCGTTTCCATTTAGAGCAATTTAAAAACTCCACAGTGCTCACATTACAAATAACTTTCATTCATTTATAGCGTGCATCCTCTTTCACTTGCTAACAAGGTGGGTCCTCAGTATTTCATGTATTGATGATTTACTTGGTTTATTTTAAAGCTTGTTTTACAAACCTCTCATTTCACTCTCCTTTGATACAGTACATCATACAAATGCAGTGTGGTTGGTCGTAAAGTTAGCAGCATCGTTATCGTTCTTTGGACGATGACTTTCGATCAGGCAGCTGATTGGAAGTTTGAGATTTTATAGAAAAATGCTGCTGAAAACTCACCTCCTCAAGGCTTTGTGTCATTTTATGCACATCAGGTTGCAGTCATTGGCTTTCATTACAATATGGTGTCATATTTCCTGATTATTGCACAGTTCAACAAAAGCCTTGGAGAGAAAAAGCTGCTGGCTGGTGATGTGTTCTTAAGGTGTAGTGAAATACAGACTTAAAGACTGACGGTTTCCAGCGATTTTGGACAAAAAAAAAAAAAATGCTGTAGGGTTAATTTGCTACTGCAATTAAACTGACTTTTGCAAGTGTCATTTTTTTTTCCCCCCGACTCTATATGTAATCTCTCATATGGGTCATTAGTTCATATTTATGCATGCACACTTCTTAAGTTTTAATAAAAGAAACCAATTTCTTAATTAGAAAAGAACATGGCAAGAACAGTAATCGCACGTCTCAAGAGACACACAGGAACTTCTGTTTTTTCTGTGTGAGCGCTCGGTAGTCAGACACAATAATAGTCGTTTTCACTTTTGGTCGATCCCTTTAAGTAGAGGAAATCCATGTTTTGAGGGCTTTGCTCAGCACTAATGCAACCACAGTGAGGGTGAAGTGGTGTTGAGCTGTGTAAAAAGACAAAGACAAAGCCCTACAATACATTTAGTAAAAATAATGCAGAATTCGGTCTTTCGGGTAGAGGCGTTGGGTATTCGTTTGCATCTGGAGCTGACTGTTGACAGAGCGTGGTTGCACTGCAATCACTGATTTGTAGAGTATCTTCGAGGTTGAATGTCGCCTTGTATTCAGGAGGCGTAACACCCTCTGGGATCAGCGAGGCGTGGTGATTTGACCAGCTCTCATGAAAACAGCTGGCTGAGAGCTTTTTCATTACAGAGAGTGTAGTTGATTGCGTTTTCTAAATGGAGCCACTATCCACTCAACGGCTCACAGCCATCACCAGGTGCTGCTGCAAGTCTCCATAAAGGATGCGTTTGGGTAGAAAGCACAAAAAAAAAAAAAAAAAAAGTGTCATTATTTGGAACAAATTGTTTCTGGATATATTTGGATTTCTCTGGATTTTGTACCCTACACAAATGATTTTAGCTTTAAATAGGGCTCTCTCCCTGTTTAATGTCATGTAATGATAGTAGCAAATGCCATCCCTGAGTGGTCTCTGGACTGGACTCAATCTGTCATCAGCTTTTAGACGTCAGTGCCAGGACAGCAATGGAAGATCGACATGCAATCACAGTTTAAAAGGCAGTGGAGAGATCAAAGTGTAAACACATTAAACTCGCTCTCTCAGTTATTACACTTAATGGAAAATCAGCTAATCAGATGTCATTGGCATCAGTGTGCACACAGACAAAGAATAAATGGAAAGACTGATGTTCTAAGCAATTTGGTGCTTTTCTTGACAAATAAGCAGGACTGGCCATGAATGCGCTCATGTTTCTGGTAATGGTGTACTGAATGTGAGTGCAATAGTAAGTGGGTCTTACCAGTTGCCAGATAATGTGGAACTTGGCTGTTCAAATGCGGCTATGGGCACTTCTTATGAATATTTGAAAGGGTTCAGACAGAAAAAAAAAAAACTTTATAATCACAGCATATCTTTCAACTTTAGTGGGAGCACATAAATATATTTTACATTTTGGAACTGGTGAATAGTAATTATTGCAGTCTTTACAAATTATTCTTTGCATTTTGCAAAGTGTACCTTTGCTGCACCTCTTTTACCATTTCTGCATAATAAAACACTACTGAAATTATTTAAGTGGTAAAAGATATTTATCACACACACACACACACACACACACACACACACACACACACACACACTTTTTTTGTCTTGACTTCTGTCTGTGATTCTATAGTGGGCCATAGATAATGATTGGGATGTAAGGATACGAGGTTATTTATAAATAGCTTATTAAAAGCTGATTTTAAACAACTGAATGTTAACTAGTTAATTTTTGGGACTGTGACCATGAAATAGTTCATTTAATTTGTGTGCACTGATACTTTAACTTGTATTTTTATTGTATAGGGTAAACAGTGAAGACAAGGACAAACATGGAGAATACTGTCCACAGAAGTTCAAAAATGAGGATCTCATTATTGTATAGACATTGAGTTAAGAAAATGCAGTGTAAACAAATCAATAACGTCTGCCTCAATAAGCTTTGGATTTTAAAGTTGTTTATTCAGTGATTTTAGCAATGAGAGCAGAGAGTTGAAGTGAGACAGTCAGAAGAGAAAATAAAAAACTCTGCATCTCTTATTTTTGATCTCTTGAACAAAAGAAAACCGAGGCTGATAAGATTCTGCAATCAAAACGGCTTTTGCAATACAAGGTGTCAACACTACATACATGCAAACCGATATCTTTAGCTTTGTATTATCGCTCCCCGCTGCCCTTCTTCCCTTACAATAACTGGAATAAGCCTTAGCTACAGGGATTTCTGGAAAAACACCTTGGATCAGCTGAATTTAATTAAAGATGTCTTAAATATCCCCTAATCTCCATAAATAAGTACATGTTTTATGGATGCCTCATTCATAATTTATCTTCTCTCCAGCTCCTAAGGAGGACAGAGTACAAGTGCTGAGAAATCGTCATCCAGGATTAATAATGGACTCCTCTGTCAGGTTACTGACCCTACACAAAGCTAATTACCTCCCCCTGTCTGCTGCCTCATTTTCCATGAATCGTGTATTGTGCAGAGAACATGAGAACTGAATCGGAGCATTAAAAGGTTGCCATTAAAGGATCACTTTAGTGGGTCAAATACTGTAGATTAAAAAAGGTGTTTCTACACAATGTGTAGTAATCGGAGTACCTGGATGTGGGAACCACAAAAAAACACACACACACACACACACACACACACACACACACACACACACACACACACACACACACACCCACACACACACACACAGCGAATGAATCGCTAAAACATAGGTGCAGAGGCATAATTGTAGACAGTGCAAGGAGTGCGGTGTGCTGGGGCCACTCGTAAATAAAACACCCCAACTAATCCTTAGTTATTCAAGGAACATTTTGTCAAAGAACATTTAATATGAAAACTATAGCTAAACCATATGTTAATATGCAAAATCCCAAAATGACACAGTCAAGGCTTTCCTTTTCTTTTTTGCCTGCTTTCTTAAAAATACTTTGTATTTACTGCATTTTATGATGTCTCTATAACATTCTATTTGTAGTTTTTGTTACTAAAAAACTGCAGTATAAATAAAATTAAAACTATACAGGTAAATGAATCACTTATTTCCATTTTTTTTCCCCTCAATATAGATCTGGGGTCTCAAACTCAACTTACCTGGGGGCCGCTGGAGGTAGAGTGCGGGCCACATCAAGTATTCCACAAAATAAAGGGTTTTAAGTATTTCAAAGAAAAATACAACCGATCCAATCTTGTCAATCTTTATTAACAACAATTCAAAACATCCAGAACATGAACGGTTCTTCAGAACATAGGCTTCTTACTTCCTACTTCTTGCTGCTAGAGACTTTGCAGCGCTTCCTTTACACAGCTGAACCACATTTGGCTTGGAGGAAGCAACTGAGACCCTCAGTATGACTTGAAGATGCTCAACTGTAAGTTTGGACCTAAACTTTGACTTATTAAAGTTTATTGTGGAGAACAGCTTTTCACACAGATAGGTGCTGCCAAAAAGGCACAAGATCCACTTGAACATCCTGGAAAGCTCAGGGAAGGTGGGGGGCAATTCTCTCAAAAATTGTCCAAGCTTGTCTGCTTTTCCACTCACCTCCCTGAACTTGGCTTTGAATTCAGAATTGCACTGCAGGTCAATTAGCTCCATCTGAAGCACAGTGGGGGGGGTATCTTCCACATCGAAGGAGAAGGGGTCAGCAAAAATTTGAAAAGTGGCTCTGTGTGTCTTGAAGTCCGCAAACCTGTGATCAAATTCTTCCTGTAGCTTTACAATGGTATCAGCAGACTTCTCACCACTGAATGGTGTGCCCAAGTCCATGAGTGCCTTGCATGCTGGGAAATGGCAGAGGTTGGTCTGGGAAAGCTGGGCTTTCCATAACACAAGTTTTTTGGAGAATGCTCTGACATTGTCATATGCAGCACTGACAAGCTGGCCCTGTCCTTGTAACTTCTTGTTCACTACATTCAGCTCCTGTGTGATGTCAACAAGAAAAGCTAAGTCCATTAGCCATTTGGGATCACTTAGTACACGAACAGTCATCCCATCTGTCTCCATGAAGGCTTTCACTTCTGCTCTCAACTCAAAAAACCTCTTCAAGACCTTCCCCCTGCTAAGCCAACGTACCTGGGTGAAGTAGAGCACATCCTCATATGCTGACTATTTCCTCCAAAAAGGCACGGAACTGCCGGTGCTTTAAGCCCCTGGATCTGATATAGTTGATGCATTTGACAACGTCAGACATCACATTGTCAAACTTCAGGCATTTGCTACAAAGGGCCTGCTGATGGATAATGCAGTGCAGAGCAATGCCCTCTTCCACACCCTCCTCTTCCAGTTTTCTTTGAACAAGTGCCACCAGTCCATTTCTCCTCCCTGTCATTGATGGCACGCCGTCGGTTGTTATTCCAGCAAAACTCTTCCATAGTAAACTGGCATCCACAAGTGAATCACACAGCTGGCGGAATATCTCCTGACCGGTGGTCTGGCCATGCATTGGAATCATTGTGAGCAACTCCTCCGTCACTTCAAAATTGTAATCAACACCACGGACATATATTGCGAGCTGCGCAGTGTCAGTTACGTCTGTGGTCTCATCAAGAGCGACTGAGTGTGAATGGAAATGTTTAGCTTTCTCACACAGTTGATCGTAAATGTTACCTGAAATGTCAGAAATGCGCTCTGCCACTGTGTTGGCTGAAAGGCTGATGTTGCTAAACTGACCCTTCTTTTCTGGACAGACTATACTTGCAGCCTGTGACATGCACTGTTTGATGAACTCGCTGTCTTTGAATGGCTTTCCTGCCTTAGCAATCATCTCACTCACCACGTAGCTAGCTTCGACTGCCGCATCACTCTCTTTGCTTACTTTCTTGAAAAGATCTTGTTGCCTCAGTAGACATGTTTTAAGATTGGCGACCCGGTCCTCTCGCTCATCTCCCTGGTATTTTGCATACTCCTCAGCATGTCTAGTTGAGTAATGACGTCTGATGTTATACTCTTTGTGCACCGCAACTTTATCCATGCATATTAGACATGTCGGGACGCCCCTGTGCTCAACAAAAAAATATTCCATCTCCCGCTTCTCCTGAAATTGTTTGCTCATCGCTAACCTCTTTTCACGGCAGGTTTTGAAAAGGACATGACTGGGGCCGAAACACGTTACAAGGGACCAGTGTTGCTAATTCGTGTTGTTGTCACGAGCCTGAGCTATGGTAGCCCACAAGTGTTAAAAAATATAAAACGCCCAGGGCAACGACTCACGCAGGTGCATGTGAGAAAAAAAACACGGGGGCCACACTAACACCAAGCTTTGATTTCAGGTAGGGGGCCACAAAATATCATTGCCCCCGGGCCGCAAGTCTGAGACCCCTGATATAGATGAAACGATAAATTCTTGGTAATACAAGTATTGTTTTAGTCCAAAGTTTTAGTTGATCTGTGATAACAATCATTAAAGTAGTGTAAGCACAAAATCTGTCAATTGTGAAAGCAAGTATCAGGTTCGGGAAACCGAGGACCCAACTGTATAGTGTCACACAGCGGCTTTTCTAAATCAGTAGTCGTTTTAATAATAAAGGTCAAACCAGGAATTCAAATTATACAGAGGTACGGATAAGGCAAACTCAGTAATCGGAACACGGACTCAAGATCGAACACAAGGGCACTCACATGGAATAAACGCTGGACTGCTCACTAGGAAGACAATCTGGCACAGGAGGAAGGGAACACGGGGGTTAAATACACGAGGGAGAGGTAGACAATTGGACACAGGTGGGACACATTAGGGAGAGGGAGTAATCACACACACCTGGGGGACAACACTTGACAGGACATGGGGAGTAAGACACAAGTAAAACTTCAAAATAAGACTGGAAACACTGAATGACCCTAACAACAGACACATGACACTAGCAGACCCTGACAGTAAGCAAGAAAAAAAGAAGAGTAAGAGGAGAAAGTAACACAGTATGCCAAAATTTGCTTCCTTTAGCTTTTTTAAGTCCGTACAAGTTCTGCATCAATGGAATCTGAAAGTGCTGCTGTGCTTCAGCATTGAGCACTTGTTGCATTGTGTGCGTGAGTGTGTGTTTTCTTTTTTAATTTTTTTTTTTTTTTCTTTCCCACAGCATTATTAAATCAGTTTAGATAAAGAATGTTTTTAGAAAAAAACTTACATCTGTCCCTGGGTGATTATTAAGGTGATTTTAGGTGAGCTTAAAGAGTGTCAGGTCACTGACAGGATATATTCAGAGGGGAAGTTGTTGAAAACTTATTGCATATAGTGTTATGACAGAAACAAGATAGTCGAGCAATAAATTAATTATTTGTTGGGGTTTATGAGACTGTGGCCAGGTTAAGGTCAAAGAAACAATGTATTTTGTTCAATACTGCTGCTCTCTTTTTATCTTGTCCTGTGCAATAGGCTTCATTTTACAGTAACCCCCTGCTTGCATATCAAATAGGACTGCACCAAAAAATATAAAATATAGTTGAAAACAGTGGTGATGTCCTTATGAAGCCCATTGCTACTACCCTACACAACGATATAGGTCAGCCTTGACATCATCCTAAATATAGGATGATGTTTGCATTGACATGCATCTAGCTTTGGATTAAACTTCCCTCTTGACTTTTTAACTTTTTACAGTGTGATTCTTATTCCTTAAAACATTTTCACATCATTATTACTTAGTGTTTCCTTTACACTAAAAGCCTGAACACTTTACTCTGAGGAGTTCCACCCTCCAGGTACATGACAGGCTTTATTTGCAGGCACGAGTGAATGCAGCGTGTCAGTGTTACAGACCACTATGAGAGCGGCGTGTATGACGAATATGAGACGTTTGACTGTTGTGTAACACCTCCTGAATGGAAAAGAATGTCATAGACAATTAGACGTGTGTTATCAGAACCAAACCTAGTCTACCTGTGACACTTACCGACAAACAAGAAAAATCCACCTGATGTAAAATGTCCCAAATCTGCCGTTAAAATCTTCCACTTAAGATCAGCCCTATTATAATGAGATGGCAGAGTGTTGCTATGGCAACATGTCTTTAGAAACGGTCTTGTTTGAGGACCTATTTTTCTGTTCTGCAGTGAAGTGGGGCGTCAATAGTTGGTTGTGGTGTTTCCCGGTCGAGAGCTTATTGCCAGACTGAATGAACAAGCACTTGTCAGAAAGGTCTCAAGGAACAAATGTGACAACAATGAAACCATTCCAAACTTTCTTCTGATTGTGGACAATGCACTATTAGCGTGCTTCTTAGGTCTGTGATTTTCTTTCAAATGTAGGAAAAATATATATCCACCTGTTATCTGGAAGGATGTGTTAGAATATCCAGTTTCAGATGTTTACATTTTTTTTTGCACACCCCTAATTCAAGAATACATGAAATCTACTGATAGTGTCTGTTGATAGGGCAGTAAATTAAGTCTGTTTAGCTGTTCGACAATATTAGGATTCTGATTTTGCTCTCTTTAGGAAAGTTATTGCTACCTACAAATTTAAACATACATTTCTATGATTGTTCATAGTTTTGTTTTGTTTTTTTCATAACAATACATTTTCATAAAAAAAACTAAAAAAAACGAGTGACCCAATGATGACCTGTTAAGTGAATGCTTCAGGCAGCAGAAACCCAGTGAGGAGAAGGAAGAGATCGAGGGACAAACATGGAGGGACAAGCCCCTGCACGGGATGTACCACCGACAGATAGAGGAAGTGGCTGATATTGAGAAAACATACCAGTGGCTGGGGAAGGCCGGGCTCAGGGACAGCACAGGGGCACTGATCATGGCAGCACAAGAACAGGCCTTGAACACAAGATCGATAGAGGCCGGGGTCTAACATACCAGAGAGGAGTGCAGGTGCAGACTGTGCAAAGATGCCCCTGAGACAGTGCAGCACATAACTGCAGGGTGCAAGAAACAGGCAAGTACGGCATACTTGGAGCATCAATACCAAGTGGCCGGCATAGTATACAGAAACATCTGCGCCAAGTATGAGCTGGAGATTCCAGGATCAAAGTGGGCAACACCTCCTAAGGTGATTCAGAACGACCGCAAAGATCCTGTGGGACTTCCAGATCCAGACTGATAAGATGGAGGTGGCTAATCAACCGGATATCGTGGTGGTCGACAAGCAGGATATGAAGGCGATAGTGGTAGATGTCGCAATCCCCATTGATAGCAACATCAGGAAGAAGGAACATGAGAAGCTCGAGAAATACCAAGGGCTGTAAGAGGAGCTGGAAAGGATGTGGGGAGTGAAGGCGTCAGTAGTACCAGTGGTGAAAGGAGCACTCAGGGCTGTAACCCCCAAGCTGGGAGAGTGGCTCCAACAAATCCCAGGAAGAACACCTGAGATCTCTGTCCAGAAGAGCACTATCCTAGGAACAGCTTAGATTCTGCTTAGACCCTCAGGCTCTCAGGCATGTGGTAGAGGACCCGAGATTGAAGGAGACACAGGGCGAGGTTTTTTTTTAATTTTATTTTTTCTATTTTTTTTTTTATGATTCAGTAATTAATTCAGTATTAATAATACTTTTTTTTGCAAAGCAATCAATAAATCAAATAATCAAATAATGGTTAATTTCCTTGCAAGTATAACATCCTCTTTGTTTCTGCCTGTCATGCTGTACGCTAAATACACGGCACACAAAGACATATAAAATAGAAAGAATATTAAAATTCATGTGAGGTTCTGGATGTCAACAGTCTGATCTACTGTAAGTCTTTCTATATTTTGGGTTCATTTCAAATCTGGCTCTAGCTGATAAAGTATCAATTTATCACATCCTCTTGTCCTCTAAGCACACAGTAATTTTCTGTGGTTTTGTTCAGATCTGAGGTTTGTTTTCATACCAGATATTGTCATTATCAGCTGGCTTTCTTTTGACAGCTGAACTAGCCAACTTTCAGTCTGGGTGCTCCTGGCATTGCTGTGGACTCGGGTGGTGATGCTCAGAAGGGACAAATCATTCGATTAGGTCAACCATTGGGAACTGCTGCTAGACCTGTTTCTTCTGCTGCAGTTGGCTCTACCTGTATATCTGCTTGTGAAGATCCTCCCCTCATGATCTGATCTCTCGGAAACTTTATCATGGCTCATTCTTCACTTCACCCTAGATGAGGTACAACTCTTGGTCCAACTGCTTCTGGTTAAAGGATCATTTCAACACTGCGTTCTATCTTCATATGATATCTGATTTTCATTAGTGTTGCTGCTTGATGCACTTCATCTGCAATCAGCCACCTTTCTATTGATGTGGCTGGGCTTTGAGGCTGGGTTCGGCAGATCTTTGCAGCAGTGCTAGCCATGTCATTTGTGGGACTCTAGTTGTGTTTGGCTTCTTCTCTCAGCAGGAGAATGGAAAGGAAGAGGACAATTCAGCAAGATAGTGTGGACAGAAGTGATGGAGGGCTGATGAAATGGTCTGAACACAGTTTTCCCACTGTCAGAAGTCACTTGAGAGATGTCCATTATCTCAAAGCAGGACTGCGCTCTAAAAAGACATAAGTGAGCTTTTTCACCCCTTTAGTGTAAAACTGACTGAAGTCTCCATCCCAGCCTGTTATGAAATTGTATATTCTGTGCACAGCAACAAATGCTCGGACATCTATGGAAAAAAAATAAACTTAAACTTCACAGTATTGACATATTGGGAGCAAAAGCAGTATAATCTGATGTGACACTTGCCGATAAAGTCATGCTCCAGCAGCTATCGTGGTGTAGTCCATTTAGCAGCATCAAGCTAAATTAAGCATATCCACAAACAAACAGAGCCATGTTTCTTTTAAAGAATATGAGCAGAAACCTCATGAATGATCAAATGGGTATAAAACATGAAAAACAACACACAGCAACACAATACAACAGCAAAGATCAAAGGTATCTAAATCACGTCCAGACATGAATAAATATCGGTTTGTAGATTTTTCTGGATCCGTATATGTCTTCTAGGCTGGTTAAAGTAATTTTCATCCAGTGGTGCTCGAAATGTTCTTTTGTGCTTCAGCTGCACTACCAAACAAGCAGATGATGCAAAAAGTTAAAACACTCAACAAAAGTGCTGTAACATTGTACAGTCAACATCAAAAGACACCAACTTTTTAAGGAAATAAAACCTTTGTTGCCACTTTGTCCCACTTCAACAACCGGCATCACTTTTTGTCTTGGGAAGGAGATGGGTTTGATTTGTTTGGTTGTTATTGCAGCCTGTATTCACACTTACGTCACATTTTTTTTAATGATTGTGGTGTGACTGTTTGCGGTGCATGTGTTTCTAAAGGGATGATGTTTTCTTAATCATATCATGTTCTGTCTGTTTGCATGTTTTCTTAAGTTGCAGGGTGTTGAGCTCACTCAGCCACTGTATATTCAGTAACATCTATCACACTGAGTCAGCCACCTGGAAAGTCTAAGTCCATTAACCCTCTTTTTACTCCCCTGACATAAATATCTGGCTCTTTAGCTACTAAATGCTAACCCATATGCATTAGCTAACCTGGAGCTGACTAGTGTGGGTCCACCAGAGGTTATTTTTCTAATTCTAATTTAAGAAACAGAATAAGAATGAGAGCAGTGAGAATGAAGCAATTTGGCGAAATTGTGCGTGAGACAGTGAAAATACTGTGCAAAAACTAAACGTATTTGATTTGACTGGTAATAGTGTAGCTAGGCCTCAGGAGTCAAGATCTACTAGCAATTCAGCTGGATCAACTGATCACAAAGCTGCTCCACTTCATGCTGAGGACTCAACTAATTCCGTGTGGTCGATTAGCTACATTGGCAATTCCCATCCAGGATGCACCATTTAAACTGCTCTGGGCTGCCTGCTTTTCCTGCTCCCCCTGCAAGCTGCTTTGCAATCCACCTCCACTCCAGCTCATCGTTTTTATGCTGGCTCCCTGAATCAATGTAATTTCTGTTGTCACTGACGACTGCTCTGCTGTCTTTTAGGAGGCATCTGCTCTTATGCCTGTTTGTTTTATTGTCCTCTATGAAATTCTCTTTGTGACAGTCACAACTGTCAGACAACCACAACAAAACAGAAGACGTAACAATGAAAGAGAGACTTAAAAACAAAGTACTCTACAACAGTTGCTGCTTAACTTATCCTTTCCATGTAGACACACGGAACGGCAGGGAGCTCCCAGAACGGAATCACAAAATATAACTCACTGCAAATGTTAGACAAAATCTAAGATGTTTTTTTTTTTTACTTTAGTGGTCCTGACTGAAATACTATTGTAAGAATAAATAGTGGCTTTGATTGCTGTGACATTTTATAGCTAATTGAGTTTAGTATTCAGCTAGCAGACTGGCATGTAACAGCTAATGTACGCCAGCTCCTGATAATTGAGTGTAACTGAACGCTTCAGACAGTCCTCACCCAGTCTCCTAATCCATCAGAAGAAGTGGAATAAGCTATCTATGTGCGTGGCTGCCTTTCGTTTTCTGCTTAATAAACAGCATGAAAGAGTAGCTAAATATGTGCTCAAGTATGTCACAACAGAGAACAGAAATCAAAATAAAAACATCTCACTCAGCTGCCTCATCAATCGTTCTCAATGATTACTCATTAACTAGCCCGATAATTACCCAAATGTGATAATGAAGCATGAAGATTTGGCAGTCACGCACAAGAACTCTGCACATTTCAAGTCGACTCATAATGAGAGAACAGACAAAGGAAGAATGAGAAAGAACAGCAGAAAGACACACTTTATTCTGAGTCTGTTTCCACATCTGTGCATCTCCTCCTGAGGAGTCGCAGTTATTATTATCCCATCATACCACTGAGCCATGACAGTTCCCTATTAGTTATTTTCCTATTGTTATGAGCCATGGATGGTGGTAATTGTGGACGCGCTGCTGGTTGTTATCATGGAGCTTGGATTTACTTTTCACTCACTTATTATTCAAGATAATGAGTTGTTTTTTTCTCTCATTCAACAACTCAAATGTGCATTATCAGTCTGTGTTTTTTTTCTTCTGCTTTCTTGACTTGCTAAACCACTTCATTATTTGGAACCGAGGAATGAGATTGTTAATGCCCTACCTTACAGCAGATGTTTTGCAGCCTCAGCAGGGTAATAATTGACAGAGCGATGTTTGGAATTCGCTGAGATCTGAGTGAAAATGTTGACTGAACTGATCGAATTGTAAATTAACTAAATAAATCAAATAAATAATTCATTTTGATTAAAGTGTTCATGACCACTACAGAAATCCCTGTTTTCACATCTTACTCTGATGAAACCCTTGAAATATTTACTCATACTGTGAATTAGTCATCTTGACCCAGCAGTTGTTAATAAGACAGCCCCCGTGCTGACAAATTCAACTGACAGAGCAGATATACCTGCTCTCATCAGTTAGTCCCTTCATCCTTGGTTCAGTGTCTTCTGGATTTCGCCAGGGCCCGAACCAGCACACTGGGGGGATTTGCGGGGGGTAAACCTCTTCCTTTGATGTCACCTTGAATATCCCAGCTTGACACAGGCAAAACAATGGCGAGGCTCTGTGGACTGATCCAGAAGAGATGCCCTTTCTGCCCTCACTATCAACAAACACAGGGAGCGTAACTAAAGAAGGACTCCATTTTTTTTTTTTCCAAACCTAAATCCTATTTCACAAAGTTTTAGGCTCTAAAGTCTTACAAGAGACATCTTTTTTTTAAAAAAAACACAAGAGTATGGAGTTCAGTTGCTAGGATTGCTTAGCTTGACAAGACCACACAATGCAATGGCATTGTGTGGTCTTGTCAAGGCAGTGGCAGGTTATCTGCTGCCTTGTAATGTTTTCAAATTGGAAACTAACTTAAATTTGAATAAATCTACTTCGGAAAACATCGGAAAAGCATCAGGAAATAGATTCCCTTTGAAAACCGACAGATCGTGCACTAGAGTAGTTGTCAAAGAATGGTGAGTTTTGTGAAATTTTAGGGCCAAAATCTTTGGGAACTAACGCTTGAGTTGAGTTGTACACACCGTCTTATACAAAGACGGGTCAAAAAGTAAAAATGTATTGTAACATCATTGCTGTTCATTGTTACGCTAATTACAAACAGAGATATGTCAAGGATCATCTGTGCAAAAGCAGCCACAGTATAACGAGAAACAAAGAGATTTTCCTGAGTCAAAATTCAATAAATATCTCATACATAATGAGATGGAAACTTGCTTATTTCTGAATTGTGAAGTGTTGTTTTTCTAGTGAATAATAAGCTCCTCTTATTAAGAAAGCAATAATGCCTGCCGGACACCTGGGTAATTGGAGGAAGCTGTCATCTCAGGCAAGACTGCCGAGTGTATGGCTGTTGGTGTAACGTGCCAGATTCAGTGCTGCGATGAAAGTGACAAAACTAATTGTCGTCTCGCATCAGCAAGCTCCAAAACTCTCCTGAGACCTCTAAAATGCTTTTTCTCTCCCATTTTCTTTTACTTTCCCCTTAAGAACTTCTCACATTGATATTTAAAGGCCCGAGGGAGACATTTGTGTGGCACAGCAAGAGAAATGCAGTAAAATAGATGTTGACATTACAGTGGCTCCTAAGTGCTGGCTGTTATAATATGAGAGAAGTCAGGAAGAATTGGCACGCTTTCACAGCGACTCATGAGAGTAATGATACAGTAACTGATCAGAGAACTCGTCGTAATTTGTAGAAGCAAACAAGCACATAATGAGGAATTATATCTGAGGCAGCGCAGCAAGCAGCTATAAGGCACTTGTTTATTGTTGAAAAGTGCATTTGAGCCCAATCAAATTTTAATCGGACCATCCATGAGAGTTTTTAAGATGGCAGCATGTACAGTATCATTCACCTGCCTGGAAATGAAATAAATGGCCTCGTTCTGATCTGCATTGTCAGGCGGTGATAAAGTGGAGCGGCCAATAGGTTAATAATGTGGAGCATTGACTTGGGACACAAACACTGAGGTCATGAACATTTTTTAAAGTACACTCTTTAGGGCTCACCAGCCGCTGTGACTCTCACAGGTCAGGGCGACTTGACAAGGTTTGATTAATCGCCACGGGAAACCTGGTCTAGAACAGGAGTGACTAATGACCCATGTACGGCCGTTGATTTAATCAATCAAGGAAATGCGCTAACCTTGCCAACGCTTGGGTAAAATGCAGGCACAAACTCAAAAACACACAATCACTTGCGTGAACTAGCCGGAGCGGTTGTTCAAATGTTTTGTGTGATATGGGGAGCTCTGGTGCAGCTAGATACTTTCCAGTGAAGCCTGTTTGACGGATTACCACAGAAAGGACATGAAACTTTGGTTAATTAAAGTGAATAAAAGTACTGCACATGCAAAAATGACCTGCAAAAGTACGAGAAAGCAAAATATTACACGGTAGAAAAGAGTGATGGGAAAACCATTTAGAATTGTCGCTGGCGTTATACATCTCTCTATCAGTAGAAAGATTAGGGCATTTTCTCAGCAGGCTATTAGGACTTCTTTTTGCCATTACCAACTTTGCTGCAGTGAAAATGAGAACTAAATGCAATTCTGGGGGCGTGCTTTTATGTCTATAGTGTCAAATATAAAATACTTTAAATGATGGAAAGCAGAGAAGCCCAAGCTGTTTTATGAGTGTAATGATCAACAACGAATTATCAAGTGCATGTAAGATTGAGATCTGGGATTTTTAAAGTCTCATTTTCTGTCTCCTGCTGTGGTTTTCAGACACTGACAACAAAGGGATTGGTTAGAGCCTGGTATCTTTGCACAAGAAAAAGTGCAAAGAATTATTTTATTATTAGTTGTGATGTTATAATATTTCTGTTTGTTTTATGTAGTTGGTGTCATTAGAGAAACGACTCAACGGACTTATTTTGTTTTGTGGAAATCTCCACATATTTGTTGACTTTAATGTGAAATAAAGGATTATTAAATATCATAAAAAAAATGAAATCTGCACACCCACAACATTTTTTAGCAACCTTAACTTTTACAGAATTTTTACTTACAAAATGTTTACACAAATTAAGTAGGTACAAATGGTACTTGAGTCAAAAACAGTGTTTTGTTTTTTTTTTCATTTTATGGCCTTTTTGAGGTAAATGGTCAAAGTGTCTTAAGTCAATACTAACATAATTTGAAAAAATAAATGAATTTTGCAAAAGTTTAGGTTTGGTAGATAAATCTTTATTTTTTATTACATGTTTAGATTTTTTTTTCATGAAAAACAATGGTGGGTCACAAGGGCGAGTTGTATAACCTTATTTTGCCATTTCCTTCTTTGTTTTCACATAATCCTTCCTGAACCCATCTCAAACGGCATGATATTGATGTGGGGGATGCTGAGTTAATTTACCAGAGATTTTACAGGGTTTCAAAGAAAAACACTCTTGGTTGGAGTCAGAGGTGAATATATGTCAGAGCACAGCATTGCAGAGGCATCCTGTTCTGGCTGGGCATCCCCATGCATGTTAGTGAATCAGTCAGTAAGTGAGCCTACTCTGATTTTCGCATGTAACATTTTTAAGCCAAACTCTCTCGTATAGTGGACTCTGTCAATAAGGTGGACGCATCAAAACTAAGTGTTATCTGTTATAAGGCTACTGGCGAATGCCACTGTCAAAACAGGCTCGAGATTTGGAGCATTTATTGTACAACTCCCTAAGGTTTGTATTCTTATACTGTAAATCTATTCGGGATGTGAAATGCCACCGCAACTTTTCAGCAGTTAATGAATCAAGTAATGGCATGGTTAGTATAAAGGGATGTGCTGCACTGTATATGCAGATGACGCTATTTACAGTGAGATTTGGATTGCATCTGAGCTGTTTGACTAGGGCCAGTCTAACCACAAATCTGGTCAAATGTGAGTTTTGTGCAGGGCACAGTCTTCTATTTGATGAAGGTGGTCAGTCATGGTGAGGTCCGTCCAGTTTGAGAAAAAGTTCTTGCTATTGATCCATTTCCAACTCTCCTCCAAAGAGAGAGCTAATATGCCTCTTTGCCATGGTAGGGTAATAAAGAGGCTTTTCCAGAAATGTTTCCATGGTGGCCAAACCTCTTAGTAATCCGTTGCGTTCAAAGTTCAAGTTTGACTGGTCTCGTCAGTATCAGTGTGCTTTTGAAGATTTTAAAAGTTTGATTTCTTCTGATCCTGTTATCATCTCCCCATCTGGATGAACATGTTCAGGTACAGGTAGATGCATGCCAGTAATTAGAGTGCTGGAGTTGCACTTTTTCAGACTGATCTTGATGGCATTGCCAACCCAGCCAGTTTCTTTTCCAGAAAATTCAACTCTCATCAGCTGAGTTATTCTATAGTGGAAAAGGAAGCTTTAGCTCTTATTTAGGCCTTGCAGCATTTGTGGTCTATGTGGGTAGTGGAGGTAAACCCCTTGTAGATTTGCCGACCACAATTCCTTAACGTTTTTAAATTGTTCAAAATCCAAATCCCTGTCTGATGCTGTAGTGGTGTTCTTCAGCCATTCAAACTCGATGAATGATTCTGCAAATGCCTTAGCTGAAGCTTTCTCGTATGGCCTGCCTCTGTAAAGGTCTTGATAAAGTGACTGTTCATTTGTTCTCCCTCCTTTTAATTTGGTTCTTTTAGATACCAAGGTTGCTGAACTGGAATGAATTGATTAATTTGAGTGAGCAGCTTGATTAGATAAATTCTTGTATTCATTGTTAAAATGTGTGGCCTCCCAAATTTATTGCAACTCTTGAGTTGGGTTTGTAACAGGTGGAACGTAATTATTCAGCAATATGGGCAGCTCCTGAACTCCAAACCTACACACATACAAGGAATACTTTGCTTTTATACTGAAAAAAGAAACTGACAAACAAATGGAAGAAGTCATGAGAATTACGTCGCCTCCCAGAGATTAATGGCATAATTAGCTGACGAAGTTTGAAGCCTTGAATCAATAAAAACGCTGACAGAAAGTAGGTTTTATATTTTATTCCAAAACCTTCAAAATAACTTTCAAATTCAAGAAAGTAGAATAAGCTTGAACACAATGCAAAGCATCATATACAGACGGATAAAATACATTTTATATATTGCAGACAAGCCATGGTGGGTCTTACATATGTACATTATGTATGTAAACTTTTATGTACAATCTTTTTTACATATACAAAAAGCCGTGTTTCTATTTTTCTTTGTATATATTTATATTTATATAG
>KV751318.1:13537071-13561093 GCA_001698575.1 Mola mola
AGCCAAAAAAGAGCTCTAAATTCATATTTGACATCAAACAAAAAACATAATCCACCCAATCTTAGTAAATAAGGGAATGTTTGGTTTCCTGATGGAACCACAGGAACTGGTCCATCGTATTATGAGGGTTGTACCAAGGCACTATAATGAATGTAAAGTGCTTATTGGAGACTGGAGGAAGTAAAATAATAATAATAGTAAGAATTTAAAACCGTGAATTTCTCGAGACTGAGCCCTTGTTAATGAAAACAATCACAGCTGTGTTGAGCTAATGCTTCTGTTTCATTCATTTTCTAAGTGAGCAGGGGGCATCATCACCGCCATGTCTTATTTCACAAGATAATCACTTTTGCTTATTTGACACCAGTGGGTTGGACTACCTGTGTTAAACGTTGCTGTGTTAAAGTAATGGTGGGCAAACAAAGTGATCCAAACAGAAAAGACCTGGAATTTAAACAAAGCGTCATCTGTAGAGGAAACTCTGAATAACAATAAATAAAATGCACAATACGACAGCCACACAAAAAAAACCTACGAGTGCTGAGTTCCAATGTCTTCAAGATAATGGGGGCACGACAGCTCCACTCCCCGTTAAATCTCCAGGGTAATTCAATCGCTTCCTTTTCCATCAATTCACGACCAGAGTAGGTAAGGGGCAATATTCTATCTGTACTCTCCAGATAAGTGACAGCTTTAAAAGTAATAAAATTGTAAAAGCAATTACCGACCTATAGTGAAACTGATGGAAGAAACAATACAGTGATTGGTTTCAAAGGCCTGGATCTTTGAGGAAAATGATGTACCGTGATCTTTAAAGATTTCATTAAAAAAATAATCTGTTTGGAGGTCGACTGTGCCAATTTCATATACACGTATATATACCCTGATTTTCTAACTTTACAAACTAAGTTTGCCAAAGAGGAGGCAGCAAATTACAAAAAGTTACATACTGCTTTTTTGGGGTCAAACATCCCATAATTGATAATCTATCCTTTCAGTGAAGATGGTACAATGAATTCATGTTTGATATGTGTTTGACAGTGAAGTTGGCGAAATTAAAGCAAATTGCATGTAATGGCTCAATTTACTGTGGTGAAATTCGAGCACTATTCACCCCACTCAATATGCACGCGTATGGGCTCGGTAAGTGGTAAAGAGCTGGGAGCAGGGCATTTGAAGTCCAGCTGGTTTCTGTCCTTTGACTGCAGCCCTCATATACAATTTTTCCACGCAGACGCACACATGCAGACACATACACACACTGTAAGGGTCACAAAATCATTGTTTTGAATTCTTTCTTCGCATCAGGCAGCAGAGTCCCGCTGTTATCTCTGATGACAGTTCCTGTGTTGCACTTTCAAAACGATACATTTCTGTATATGTTGCTCCCCAGTTGCCAGAGCTTTTGGAAAGCGTTCGAAGCTTCAGAATTAGAGGCTTCTATTTTTTTGTATGTATCATATTAATCATTTCCAATTTAATGCATGGAAGCAATCAGCATGTAAGCAGCTCCCCTGCTGCTGTGGCTGTGAGGAAGCCTTATGCAGTGTTTTGATGACGAGCACTGACAAAAACAAAAAGGATGGAGCTGTCAGAATTTAACTCGGAGGACAAAAAACATGAAAGTACTCCAGCGGGAGCAGATCACTGACTCTTTGGTTCTGCAGACTCAAGCGGCTTCACTTAAATGTTTTGGAGTTGCTCAAACATGACCACACTCTGATCTTTGTTTTCCTCAGGTCAAAGTTTGTCTGTGTTTTGCACTCAGGGAAAACACAGTAAGGTACCACCGCTAAAATGCAGGAGAACGCAAAGGAGGATCAAACGAGAATTATTTGACATCAGATATATATACTGTAAATATATTGAGACTCTACATATCTTTATATGTAAACAATTGTCTTGTCCTTCTTTTAAAGGTTGTATTACATAACTTTTTTTTCCAGAAATTATTAGTGTTGTAATATTTCCCTTTACCTAGTTTAATTATTAAATCCCCATTACTACTGATTACTTATCAAAAATGTAATTGTGTTAAATTTGTGGTACGATTTTGCCAGAGTACCAATAGTCATCTCTGCAAAATTATTGCAGTTTCAATATCAAGGTTTGTGGTTAAAAATAATGTGATATTTGACATATACCGTATATCATGATACGACCTTAAAACATTGTGATGTTAATTTAGGGACATGTTGGCCAGCTCTACTTTGACCAATAACCTCCTCAAAATTGCCTGTGAAGCTAATCAGAGGGTACAGCCTCTTGTTTACTATTTTTACTCAGGAGAAATGGATTTGTCTATCTATTCCAAATCAGCTGTTTATATGGATGCTAAATGAAGTAATCCAATCATGACGTGCGTTTACGTGCACCAAGCGTTAAACAGAATAGCAGCATTTTGACATGCGTAGATTTGTCCAATTTCCCTAAAATAACCGCAGAAGATCAAGTTCTATTTCTGCCTGTGCTGTAAGCAAATGCAGAAGTGGCTACACTTTGCACTTTTCCCTGCAATTTAAACTCCGCACTCTTAAAGACTAGACCTTCACCAGGTTCTGAAAGCCCAACTTTCCTTTCTAATGTTCTACGTGATCAAGCTACGGGCTCAGCAATGCATAATGCTCCTTCTAAACAGGAAGTGGCAATCGGAGTAAGTGTGTACATGGATGCTGTTTGGAATAAGGATCAGCATAAATCACCCCCCTCGATTGGAATATAATTTCTTCCCGAATTAGCACGAATCTGATCAGACTCTTCCAATTGACGTGTTTACATGAAGCACTTTTATTCTGATCAGCAGTTATTCTGAAAGTTTTTGTCCGTGTAAACATAGCTAATGACACAGAAATATAACGTGGGCATGAATCAATACAAAAAAAAAAGTTGAAGTAGGTGGATATAAGAAGTTGAGTCTGATCCTGCCTTCAGTTTTTGCAGTGGATCTACTGGATCTGGTGTCCACAGCATCCAATGATGATCCAAAACGTAATTCACAGAAAAAATGAAAAAAAAAAAAAGATGACAAAATAAACTTCTCAGCAAATGATCTGTCATGTGTTTGGTGGACTCTTTGTTGCCACAAAAGGCCAGAGATATTTTGGGTAGATTGCAGAAGCAGGTGCCACACACAACCGTGCACACACACTCTCTCTGACTCATATATACAAGTGATTTCTCTCCCTCACTAAGTGCTTTTTCAGCATCAGCCCTGGCTACCTTTTAACCCCTGCTCTGGACACAGCTGCCTCAGCAAGCAGAATTTCATCCCTGCTTTAAAAAAAAAAAAGAACAAAAAAAAAAAACAGTACGGAACAGAACTGGGACAAGCTCAAATCTGAGCTCAAATTTAAGTCTTCAACATGGCCATCAAAACTTACTGAATATTTCATTCTACCTCAGCCATAGACGCGGGGGCCTCCGATGAAACCTTTCAACAGCCTCGGAAGCAGACGGTTGGGGAAAAACACAGTTCCCAATTACTGATCACAGAAAGCAGAAAGCAAGCAGCGTATCAGCGTATATCTATCCCTTTTTGAAAAAGGCATAGAAAAAAACAGAGAGAAGAGTGAATGGAAACAGTCCAGACTGTCTCTGTGACTCACACGAGTCAACACTAGGCAGTCCACTGTACAGTTTACATGCACAGAGATCTGTGTTGGCTACAGTTGACCGTGAAATTCCCTTTGGACTTAGGTGGAGGGCGCTGAGAAAAGTCATCACAGCTTTACTTGTAGCGTCGCTCCTGCAAGTGGGATCATTCTCTCAAATTATTGAAAAAAAAAAAAAAAAAAAATCACAAAACCGTGTGAAGTTACACACAAAAAAAGCATTTTTGTTGGCGTTTGTTACAGTCATTTATGTCTTCACATGATTTCTTTTGTTTTTTCTCGTCTCCTGCAGGTACGAGCCTTTGACTGGAGATGGTTCTTGAATGTGTTTGAGTAATCTCTGTCTTCCCTCTGCTCAAGGAAATACGGATGTCCTCTCTTGGCAGTAAGGTGAAGGTGCGGAAGGTGCACTTCTCCTCTGACAACTAATTCAAGGATGGATGGATAGATGGATGAATGGAAGGGGTGACAGGTCCACAGGGATAGGGATGGAAAGTGAAAGGAAATGAGGGCGAGAGAAACACAGAAGGGAGATAAAGGTAAGCAATAATCAAAGGAATGCACATGAAGAAGAAGAAAATCCTAAAAAGAGAGAAGATAAAAGCATTAAGGTAATCTCATCACTGTTCTAATAAAAAAAAAAAAAAAAAAAAAAAAAAATACTCCTTTTTAACATAAACAAACCAATTGAAATTAATTAATATGAAAGCGAGAGATCAAATGAAACACAGCAGTAACATATTCAATCACAGATTCTACCGTCAGAAAACTCTGAAAGGATCGTGTAAAAGATTTATTTTTGAAGCTGGATGCTGAGATTCTGTCTCGTTACTTCAACGGTTTTAATGCCTTGGATGTGTGACGAGATCGAGCTAGCTACAAAGCTTCCTTTACTTTGAGAGGAATGTGGATCCAAGGAAGCCTCAAGCTGCGAGTCATCACTTTATGATTGTTACCTCTGGATGAAGCGGTTGCTATACAGCTGTGCACACTGTGCTGACTGTGAACTCTGTCTCGTTGGCCATGATGTCAGTGGGCTGGATGTTACGGTCATACATCGGGTTCTCGAATGTAGCTCGGCCATTAGTGTTCTCATGGCCAACGTAACCATTGAAGGGGACTTTGGGTCTTCTCCTGGAAAGAGACAAATCACTGCAATTAGGGCGGAACAATACACTTTGATATCGCCGAAATCACAGTTTTTGCAAGTGCAATACCCAGACTGAGTGGACTTTTGAATAAAGGTAGAATGTATCACAAGCTCTTTTTCTCATTCATTATTTTCATTAGCGATTAATATATTTATTTTAGTAGATTAATGGTGATTGATTGTTTAGTCTTTAAAATACCTGCGACTGATATAAACTTTCTGTATTGAAGTGTTATTTTTGTATGAAGAACAGTAAATAACTGTGGAGCAGTGGTAATGAATTCCTGCCCATTCATGAGCAGAGTTTAGCCCATCAATCATAAAGTTTTTCCCCATTTTACTACCATCAACTTGCTAATTAAAACAAACAAAAAAAATGAACTACCGTACATCTGCACGATAAGATCTTCCTTGAATTACAAATGGCAAACTTCATTTGACGTCCACTGATGAGTTTTGAGACCCACCTGATATAATTGAGGAGGAAGGATTTATGACTTATACTGCAGCCAACCACCAGAATGCGATTGAGATGCTTTGGCTTCACATGATTAAACCACCATAAATATTTTGCCAATCAACCAATTGACTGACTATTGTTTTACATGGACTGTAAAAATAAAAAGTAACATGAGCACAATAAGAACTTGATAAGGTGCAACCTGAGCTCGCTAAATTCATTCCTCATCATTTGGTCACTCGCTGTATTGAGCAGCCAACTGTCAATGCATTTTGTCTCCACTGTTAAGTACAAATTAGTTTTCCATGCACATTGAAGTGTATTCTCTGTTAAAATTTAGCTAAGCAAATTTTAACATTTGCTTAGCAAACAGAAAAATCCATATCAGGTTAATGCAAAGCAAATCGAGCCAGATTGTCGCTTAAGAATTGAAAACTTTGCAGATGAAGGTGGCTGAAAAAGCTTCCAAATTGACATAGAATTAACCAGACTAATATGATGAAACTACTTGACGCTGATGATGAGTATTGTGAAACATATCAATGGTGTGAACTTTACCTGTGTTTGTAGAGGTACAGAGCGAAGCCTGCAATGATCATGGCTATAAAAGGCACTAGGATGGCTGCTGCCACTGAACTGCTGTTGGATGCAAAGTTGTAGCCTGGGTTGTCTCTGCTGGGATCTAAACTCTCTGCAGGATGTAGAACAAGCAGACACAACATTGAGCCCCTGTTCAGTAAAGTAAATTCTACTTTACTAAGAACTGGTTATTTGTCCATTTGAGGCGAATAAAGAAGGGAAAAATCAATTCTAAAGACTGAAGAGGTCTGACAGTAATCGATATATAACAGACTTATCAGACAAAAAAAAACACCTTTTGAGTTTACTGCAATGCTTTATTTTTTTATTTCTCTCCCCAGGGAACATAAAATTCTATTATGCAAACAATGACTCTTAATTACTGACATCAAAGGCTGACAGTTATTAAGTCATTTTAGATTGACTCCGCAATTTATGGAGGTGTGTGTCTGTAATGGCAACAGCGTAAAGACTGACAGCCCACCCGTTTGATACAGAATGTCAATAAAACACGAGTGACAAACAAGGGGGAAATCAGTCAGTGGTGTTTGCCAATCAGCCCCCTGCTGCTGAAGTGGTTGCACAATACATATTCACAAACACAACCTCTCAGGTGGAGCTGCATACTAAATTATGCCATCACCAAGTTAAAACAAAAAACCAATACATCTACCAACTGAAGAAGAAAGTTTGCAAGTCGCCAAGCCTGCCTCCCAGACTCACATCCGTTTTCCTTCAAACACACCTAAACTCACAGATGCGTGAATGAACTGACACGGGCCCCAGTCCTCTGTTTTAATAAAGAGCTGTTTGCTCCATCAGTGTACTGTGGCCGCGTGGAGGTGGCAAGGGGCTCCGCACCTGCTGTTCAAACAAGCCTTTGATTACAGCAGCTCCTTACATCCACTTTCATTATGTTCACACAACTTTTGCTGTGCTTATAGTCACTTAATCCATGTTAATGCCAATGGGTAAAGTGCTCAGCTCAGTAGTCAAAACAAGCTTCTTTCATATAAGACCCTTGGCGAAGGTAAAGCGTTATCTCCCAAGAAACAACTTCGAGAGAGTTATTCATTGCTTTGACACATCAAATTTAGACTACTGTAATTCTTTGTTTTTTGGTCTCGGCCAGTCATCGTTGCACCGCCTACAGGTAGTACAAAATGGAGCTGCCCGCCTGTTAACGGCGTGAGCACATCACTCCCATTCTTGCATCCTTGCACTGCCTCCCTGTTAACTTCAGGATATATGTTAATGTTTTAGTAATTCTTTTTTAAATGTTTAAATGGCTTGGCACCATCTTGTTTATCTGAGCTCTTACAGCCTCACGCTACTGGCAGAGCACTGAGGTCTTCCAACCAGCTGCTCCTGGCAGTACCTACGTCCAAACTAAGCACATGGGGAGATAGAGCCTTTTCAGTGGTGGCCCCAAAGCTGTGGAACGGCCTAGCTCTTCAGATCAGAGCACAACAATCATTGGAGGAATTTAAAACTTTGTTGAAGACCCATCTTTTCTCTTTGGCGTTCAGTCCCAGCTAGGCAAGACACATCGGCTTTTACTTAATTCATTTTACTTTGTTTTTACCATGATTTTATTGTTGCTTTATTGATTTAACTTGCTTTTTTATTTTGTTTATCCATTCTTTTATTATAGTCTATTTATATATTTCATTTACTCAGAGTTTGCTGATATCTTATTTCAATTATTGTGCAGCACTTCAGTCAACTGACGTTGTTTAAATGTGCTATATAAATAAACTTTGACTGGACTTGGTCAGTTCCAAGTTCCGGTTCATATCTTGGCTGTTTTTGCACCTTCAGTCTTCGGTCTCTACTGCAGCCAAGATGGAAGTCACTCACACGTTGGCTTTGCTTTTTAAAAATCTGCTAAAGCCTTGTAAAAACTGCCCTCAGCAGCATTTGCATGAGAAAAAAAAGTGGAAAAACAGTAGCACTAACTTTATCTTTCTCAATTAGATCATATACAGTAACTGCCACTTAGACTGTATTAATCGTTGACTTTGCCTTTGTATTGAGATCAATGTATTTTAAAGGCCCATCTCGGGAGGGGCACTGCAAATCAGCTCTGGCTGGTAGGTGTAGGGATGGATTTCAAAACGTGGTTCTTGTAAGAACCCAGTTGAGTCTTGGGTCCTATAATGTGTCATTATTTCTTGAATCGAGTCACATTATTTAAACCAAATCACTGACGCACGAATATATATCCTTTGTCTAATAACAATTTTGACTAAATTAAATATAATCAACAAACTGGTATTAAACTAAACAAAGAATAATTCTGGTGGTCAGCTGAAAGAATGGCTGGCTGTGTGAGGCGGTGTGAAGTTGGGCTGCCTTTTACCAAAGCAAATGTTAAGGAGAAAGTGAAATGCATTTTATCTTCCAAAATGATTTTTTGCAAGGAGGGAACACAGCCTCCATGATTAAGCACGTCAGTACTGTGCATCAAATCCAGCAGAATGCAAAAATTGTAACTGTCCCAGGGAGTCCATGCTACACTTTTCCCTGTCCCTTTAAATGAGTAAATAAACCACCGTGACATCCTTTGGTCTCTATCTCTTCAATCCATGGATTTTTGGCATTGTGGTTTTGGAGCCAAAAGTGATCATGTACGGACGAGACGGTGGTGACGGGGAGGATACGCATCTTTACACCTCTATCCTGATTGGATCTCACTGAGAACACAGCGTGACAGTGAAGATCAACCAGGTAGCTATGGTCTACAGCACACCCAGCTTATTCTCTACTTTACTCCATATGGAACTATAATTTATGCAAGGAATATTGGGTTTGAAGAAGACCTGAACCTTGTGACTGAGACAACAATCTCAATTAGAAGCGTAAAAGCAAATTCCTTTTTTTCCTTTTCTTAATGCATCATAGCTAGACAGAACATTACATATTGTATGGTTCTCCTCCGCCTTAATTTAATTCACATAAAAGGGTGGGGCTGATTTTACAGTTTCAACCGCTTCACACTGTGAAGTAAATGGTGTACACCAAAAAAACAAAAAATTATAATAACAATAATTTCAAAAATAATCATAAATAAAAAATAAAAAGGATCTATAGGTAGCATACATAGTAGTGGATATCTCAGTGAAGAAGATACGTGGCTGCAATTTCTAGGTCAAAGACACGAAGCAGCATGTAGGGTAGCTGCAGCCTTTGAAAAGAAATGTTCTATACCTATGATAGCAAAGCTGAATGAATAAAAGAATGGCAAGCAGCCAAGAATGGGAGCTATCTATTGTAATTAAACTTAATCCCAAACTTGTGAAGGAAGATATGTCTGAGTGTT
The DNA here is from genome assembly GCA_001698575.1 of Mola mola. NCBI lineage: Eukaryota > Metazoa > Chordata > Actinopteri > Tetraodontiformes > Molidae > Mola > Mola mola. The sequence continues at coordinate 13,546,194 of KV751318.1, forward strand.
GATGCCATTTTTTTTTTTTTTTTTTTTTATACTTATGTTTGTGGACTGTGTTTGTATCTTCATGCTGCATTCAAGTGAGAAGTGTTAAGTCAAAGATTAATCTAATAGAACACCATACAATTTCCCCAGAGGGTTGTTCGATTACAGTGATTTCTATAACCAAATGGTCAGCTCACTCACCGAGTCTCTGGAGACCAAACTGACCAAAGCCTTTTCCTCTAACAAATCCCTGGTACACAAAAGAGTTGGATGAAGAGATGTAGGACACCTGGGAAGAGAGAGGAATGGAAGACAGACACTTTATGTGTCACATCTAGGGTTTACAAAGGGCGAGTATCATCAAAGCGTCAGCAGCTAGGGCACAGAGAAAATGAAATATCATGTCAAAGGAGCTGAGAGGCGCTCATAGATGACATTTAATATGACGTTTTTCCGCTCAAGAGCACAAGCAGAATGACAGTCTGCGGTGTCACACACTCACACGTGGACGAGTGTGTTACAAAGCAGGAATATTCCACTTTGCACAACAAACTCAAACACAAACATCCATGAGTTACGAGGCTTGTGAAACATGCACATAAAACCTTGCGCGCAGATACACTGTGACATGCTTTTATAATTATTTGGAGAATGCGTGTGCATTCGAGGTGCCTGGGGTTGGGGGATAACATGTGCAGGGGGGCGGAGGGCTGGTGCTGTCAAGTCCTGATTACCAGGCAATGATTTAACTGACACTTCAATTAAAGAGAAAACTCTTGGTGGGCCTTCAATTTCCCCAAAGTGACAAGGTTAGTGTGTGTGTGTGTGTGTATGTGCATGCACATGCATATTTCACAAATAAAGAGGTGTGTGTTGGCATGTGTAAGGCTGGTTTTGAGCCTGACCCCGGTCTTGAACTTACATGTCCATCTAGGGCCCAGTTGTCTATTTTGAACTTGTTGACAAAGATCTCCACAGGGCCTCTGATCTGGTGGACCTGGAGCAGCAGCTGAGCTTCCTCCCTCTTATATGTGCCTACAAGCAAAAAAGGATTCATTCATTCCGTAGTCACAGTTCGACCAACTGACGTTAAGTCTACAGTCACAAATTCAATGCCAGCAACCATACAAGGAAAAAAAAAAATTCCTGCTCAAACAAGAACATTGAGACTTTGGTCAGGTTATTAGTTTAGCTGTACATACTTAAACATTTCTAAGGAAACATTTCATGGGACACTGTGGCTTCCTCATTCATTTTTCTTTTGAATTCACCTGGTCAACTAATGAATATATACATCAGCGAAATCATTTAAGTGGAATCAACTCAAAATCACACAATACTGAGATCTGTTTCACATATAAAACCATGTCAACAGCATAGTTCGTTGATTGTGTTTAATATAATTTTGATTTAATGCTTCTTGTTCTCCCATGAATGTGTCTGGTCCAACACTGGGATTTGGGACAGGGTGTGTCTGAGTGTGCCTTCCAGTTTTGGTTTACCAACCAGTCAGTTTGAGCTCCACTCCGCTGTGGTCGATGAGTGTACCGTTAACCCGGTTGCTGAAGGGTTCAAAGGCAGTGATGCTAAGCATAGCTGGCTGCTTCTTCCCCAGGTACTCGTACGATCCCCTCCAGAGAGAGTTCTTGGCAAATACACCACCAGGGACTGAAAAAGGCAAATTGACGAGACATTGGAAGCGAATAAAATAATGTTTTAGTCCTTTACCATGTGAATTAAAGAGTTTGTATCAGAGAAATCTGATTTATTGAATGGTAATTTGGATACTAATTAATCAATCATATGAGGAAAAAATCCAGACAAAATATAGACATATAAGTATAAGTATGTATAAGTATAAGTATATATAAGTATCGGTCTTACCAGGTAATTTGGAGGGTGGCTCCTGAACTGTCCCCACCGGGCTTTTACCACTCGGGCGATTATCAGCTGAACAGGAAAAACAAAAAAAAAACTTAAACTCTAAACAGGTACCATTCAGGTATCATGTCTCAGGAAGTTAAAAAAAAAAAAAAAAGGTCTAGATCTCTCTTTTAAATACACAGCTTGGAGGTAATTGAAGTAGGAGGATGTCATTATCAGCACTTCCTGTGTACCGCCACGACTAATAACCCCTGCGGTGACCAGATTGACGGTTGCCTGTGACAGGAATTACCTCCGACTTTCAAATAGCAGCCCGGTCGAGGATATGGCGATGACAGAGACTCTTTCACTGTGTCAGGGGAAACACTTTAATAATGCTTTACTGCTCATGCGGGGCTGCAGGATCACACCACTGTAGTAAACGTACACCCACATGAACACACAGAGTGAGGATAGCTTTATATGCAACAGACAGAGACAGGTATACTGATGGTAATTTATGAGCTCGAATGAAGGCAGACGCAAACAAACACGCATGCACACACACTCCCACAGACTTGTGGTTTATTAGCAGCCAGTGTTTTGAGCTGACCTTCCATCACGGTGCCCACAGGTGCTGTTGAAATTCTGTAAGGCCGCTTTTCTCTCTTTCTGTTGCTCTTAATGGCATAGCCTTAAAAATACCCATTGCCTTCTATATTTCAGTAATGACACGGCATGGAATCCATCACACGAATACCCCTCCAGCATGTCTTTGTCTTTAACCCATTAACGTTCATCTATCCTAGATAATTGTGTGCCTATGACTATTATTTTCCTGCATGTATTTAGGCCAAGGCTTGGGGGTGTCTTAATGGCAGTCTATTCGTCTGCTAGACCCTGTTAACAGTGACTCACCATTTATAAGAGGTACTTCTGCAAACCTAATCAATTGGATCCATTGGCCTAATCAGGTTTTGCACTCTTGTTAATGTTTTATCGTGTGTGTGTGCAATTCCATGCAGGGTAATTGTGTAATGGATGGGCCATCCTACCCTGGCATGTGTCTGAGAGTAAGCAAGTGTTGTCAGAGGTATTTATCAACATTACCTAAATCCCCAGTAGCCCCATCTGATTCACTCATTCTGTTTACATGCACAGAGTTATTCCACCATTATTCAGAAAATGGCAAAATTGAGAAATTGACACAGCTCATGTAAACAGCAAAAAGAAGCTTTTTCCAATAAAGACATGCGGGATGTGCTAGTATTATTCCTGCTTTTTGAGCATATTCTGGTTAATATACAGCATATTTGGAAAAAGGACCTCAATTTGGGTATTTATGGTAGTTTGTGTCACACGGCCTAAAATGTATATGGAAAGAGATTCGGGTCTGTGCATTGGAAAAAAAAACATTGTAAATAACAATTTGCAAAGCTGAGGTAGACATGCATGCACAGAATAGGAGAAACACAACTGTTTTTAAACATTATGAAAGATGGATGCTTTTTGGATATGCACAATGCAGATAAACAGTGCAACACCAACCTATTCAAGGAAGTGGTTGTAAGGTATTATACTGTATTCTTTACATGTAAATGGGAATATTTGTGAAATATTTGTTTTCATTTGCCATTTTAACATCTTCACTGGAATATTGACTTTTTCGGATTAGGGACAAAGAACAAAAAATACATTATCCATGTAAACATAGTGACTGTATTCATAGCAGTCACTCTTCTCATGCAAAAAATGCTGAAAAACTTTGCGGGGGCAAAAGGATAAAGGGTTCCTGTGTGTCTGTCCATATTTATTATGAAAAATGTCTATATGTTAGTTTTAAAATGTATTGTAACCACAATTATACCTGCACACAGAGGGGGTTTTCCTGTCCAACTCCCATCGGACCTGCAGGTCCTATGCTCTGATCCTCCAGCCAAATAGAAACCAGGCTGACATGTATAGATGAGAGTGTAGCCAAGAGATGGCAGTTCAATGGCTCTCACATCAGACTGGGCTGGAAGCTCTGGCTGGCTGCAGTGGTGTGCTGGAGACAGAAAGACAGAGGGAGAGAAGGATTAAAGACAGCGCAGAAGAAGAGAATGGGGGGTTATGTGTGGATGTGTGGGCAGAGGGATCAGAGGAGGAAGAGATAAAAAAAAAAAATAATAATAATACAGCGGACGAGTAAAAGTGAAAAAGACAAGCTGGATGTGTGGGACCAAACAGCTGGGATATGTCAGCATCGGATTTTTGAGCTATGCAAACTTTAGCTTAGGGTGTTTTTAACTTAACTATAAATATTTTTCTGCAATACAAGCGGGCTGTTAACTCACCAATGCACTCGGGTTGAAAACCACTCCAGGTGAGGTTCGGCAGACATGTGCGAGAAATGGAGCCCTGTAGCAAGTAGCCCTTTCTACAGCTGAAGAACACGGTGCTGCTGATCTGTTACAGGACGGACAGAAGTTTGTTAAGATGTGGACCAACAAGCCTAAACACTATATATAACAATAAAGTGGCTGTTTAATTTAATCAAATTGTTCAAATCTACTGTATTTTGGTTAAACAGGCCAAAATGTGATTTATAAAAGTTTGCAATTTGCAATTGAAATTAATTATATATTAGTTCACTCTTATTATCATGCAGTTTTAGCTTACGTGTGGAATTGAAACAAATAGCTGCCTGACAGAAAAATAATCACTATTTAAATCGGCTATTTAGTTTCAAACTTTGCCCTCATTTACAGGTTAGGGATAGATTATAGTATGTTCACATAATTTGAAAGAACAGCATATATTTCTGATATAATGGTGTGTTTTTGTAAAACAAATTACAAATTAGCAACGTCAAACGGTTGAAGCACCAGATCAGCTTTGTACTTCTGGAGAACCTTGTTTCAACATTTTTAACATGCTTTAGATATCTGACTAATGCTTTCTTACCAACATTAAGTTAGTCATTGCCAAAACTGTGGCTAAATGTAAGAGACATTAATAAAGGAATAAGCACATTTTATAGTACATTGGCAAACATACCCCCAAACAACCTTTCATGCTTTATTTTATCTTTAGTGCTTCCATGTAAGTACAGCATAAACGCATAAAACAGTTTTGTTGCATGAATTCAATATTTTTTGAGGCCAAGTATTCACACCTGGTAGCCTTGACTGTTGTTTTGATTTCCAAAGAGTGGAGTGCCAGGGTCTCCACAGGTAGTGTGACTTGGATCTGAAACCCACGCACAACCAATTCTGTGAAAACTATTATTCTCATTTTGAAGCATTTCATAAATGTGTCATCACCGGCAAACGTATCGCTGTAGAGACTCTGTATGAATGAACATTTTTGTAAACAGAAAAAATGTATACAGACAAAAATGCACACATTGAAATGCACATGTAGAGTGTATGTACACACACAAATACAGCAAAGATATATTAGTGACCTGAATCCCACTCAGGGCACTTTAACACAAAGACAAACTCTCAAGCCTGTTAACAAACGATTTGTATGATTGTGTAATTACATACATGAACAAATGAGACAACAGATACATCTGTACCCCGTTTTACTCACTGCAAGCAGTTTAAATTTGGTGTAAGTGGTTTTAATTTGCTTCTCCCCCTTCACAATGCATTGGTCCTACTACATGTGAATAGTCGTGACTTAGTGTACGGGTGGAATTAAACAGCCTTTGTCAGATATTAAATCATTATGATAACGACAAAAGACCACTGGAGCAAAAATAGACAGAACTTCTGCACAGAGTTTGATGCTGCTTGATATTAGAGCTTATACGCAGCTTATCTTTCAACTCTAATAATTTCAAAACAGCAGAGATTTTGTAAAATATAACTTTTATTTTTAATTTATTATGCTTTATGGCTAGATTCATTAATGCAAAAAAGTCTGAAATTGTTCAAAGACATATTCTGTATGAGATTTATTAATTACACCACCAATATAAAAACACAGTTTTAGGTTTGCTGTAAACAGAGGAACAAACAAGTAGCCTACCTATGCATGAGGGTTGTGTGCCACTCCAGGTGCCATCATATTGGCAGTATCTTCTGATAGAACCCACCAGGACAAGTGGAGGGTAGCAGAAAAAGGAGACTGAGGAGAGATAGGTGAATCCTCGGTCTTCCCTCCTCCCCTGGGCTGGAATCCCTGGATCCCCACAGAACACAGCTGCAAAGATGAAGGAGGAAAGAAACATGAGGTGTTTTTATATATATATATTACTGGGTGAAAGAAATGTCCAAAACGTAATGTAATCGGTCACTCCATCATGGTGCCACTTACGGAAGCACTGGGGTTTCTCTCCACTCCAGTTCCCGCTGCCCTGGCATGTTAACACAGTGGGAAGAGACAGCTGGTAACCTTGGTTGCAGGAGTAGCTGATACTAGAGCCCCAGATGAAGTCAGTGCCAACAACCTGTCCATTGGGGATAGGAGGTGGTGGACCACACACGATCGCTACAAGGAGATGAATACGCATTAGAGGACTTCATGCGTTCTGCATGTTTCACCATATTATCGTTCATATCATCCTACACAACTTTACCTTTACAGAGAGGTTTGGTCCCATTCCAGGTTCGGTCCTTTGTGCAGATGAGAGTGGAGGCCCGGTCAGCGTCCATGGTGAAACCAGGAGAACACTGGAAACCTACTGTGAGGTTGTAGGTGAAATCACTGCCTAACCTCACCCCGTTGGCTGGCACTCCAGGGTCACCACAGTTGATGACTGCAGAAATCAATCAGAATGAGGCAGTAAGAATACATGAAACATATACAGTAATGGACCACAAGGAGAGAAATGAAAAGGATGTTTGTTTGGGTTATGTAAACTATAAAGCAAAATAATTGTGACAGAAGTAGATTAGCTCATCATGACTTTGTTACATTTGTTTGTATTCAATACAGCAGGAAATCAATATCACTTATTTAGAATGAAATAAAGGCGAGTAAACAAACAATTTAATAAAGTAGCTTGAATAGAGCCTCAGAGTTAATTAACTGTTTTATCATATGTACTTAACTCTGGCAGTTAACCTCACTAACAAAACTTAACAATACAAAAAGTTACCGCACTGATGTGTCTATACAGTCAATTAACAATTCATTCGTTTGAAAAGGACTGCTTTTAGCCAATATAAATTAATCCTGAATATAAGCTTAAAAAATATTACTTTCAACAGAATTTAGCCTCAGTCCCCATCACTAATAGCGTGACTGCTAGCGTTCAGTCTAAAAAAAGGTGTCCTTGTATGCCGATTGTCTTCAGCTTGGACCTTTTAAGGGACAAATACCCTGACTGTAGTGATGAATTTAGTAAAATAGCCCCTTAAAGCTCCAAAATTAACCATTTTTCTTCCTAATTATACTTAAACATCATGTGGGGATAAACGGTGTGATTGAGCAACAACAGTTTCAGGAGAAATCCACTGTGTGAATCAGAAGCATCATAGTTCTGCTCTGCTGTAAACGTCTGTGATAGAAAATTCACGTCACGGAAGGACGACCCGCACTGAGTTGCCTTGGGATAAGAAGCCATTATCAAATGCATATGACTGGCATTCAAGCGAAATTCCCGGTAGGGTGAGCAAATTGGGCCTCTTGGAGGTGTAGCATGTCCCCTTGACTGAGCAAGTGACAACACTCCCTACTGGGCTGGTAAGAGTGCACCACCAGGAGCCACAATGTCTATCTAAGATGATGTATTCTTAGAGCGTCACTGACAAACAGCCAGCCGCTTTGGTACATAAGATTGCATGTGCTAAATAAAATGTTCACAAGTGTTAATTTTCAGTTTCAGCAATTAAATTGAAATACAGAGGAGGAGACTAACGACCCACCTCTGACAAGCAAATCCTTTTTCAGCAGTTTCCTTCAGATCAATAGAAATCGTTCCACAAAATATTCTCCTGGGTCAAATGTCAGAATGTCCTGTGTCAATATGTACCCTTTCACTCCTGTGGATTACTGAGATCTACAAACCATAATGGGGCTGTTTAGGGTTTATCCTCTCCATTCAGAAGAAACTGCTTATCTCAGTGACCTCTATTTCCCAGGGTCCCTTTCCTCTTGCAGTAGCTGTGTGCCTTTCTAGAAGCATGACGATAAATGACTGTGCCATACCTCTCACCAGTGCCTTCCTACTGACCCAGGTATCCATGTCCATTCATTTGGAATGGTATCACCAGGCCATTTTACAGGGACTCCACTGAGCGTAGCCCTGCATTTAATTTAAAATACATGTGCCAGTCTTTAAAACAGCCTGTCAAAATAAATGCAGGTCGTTGTATGTGTGTGATGAGCTTGATGGTCAGCAATAAGCTTTTGTGAAAAAACACTTAGCCTGTGTGGTAACTTGTTAATGAAGCAGGCTTTGATTCAAATAAAATGTCCATAGAGATAACAGCAACTCTGTTCATCATGGTCTTGGAGCAGTTAAGTCAATCCTCCTGATACAGGCAGGGGGTCTATTTGAGCCGCAATTAAAATCAATGGAGCTGAGTGTTGTGAAGTGCGCCTCTACTCTGAGAAAAAAATATATATACGGGGCTCCATTGTCTGTAATATGAGGTCAACATTTTACATTTAATTAAATGTAATGTTTTACTTTAGTACAAGCATTCAGACTAAATTAACTGTCAGCTAATAATGGAATGTTAAAATAACTACATTGAACAGTTTGCTGAGAATAGATCATGGTCTGTTATAAAATTTTTCAATGGGTTTCATCGAGAGTGCAACAAACAATAATAAAATAAGTTTTGTTTTAGAAAATGTTTCTGGTGTGAGGTCCCCACTGACCACTTTAGAGAAACCATAGAAATGCCCCGTCATCAATACAAAATATATTTGGCTATCGTGTCTTGCTTTCCTGCATTGCTTGCATTGCAACTACATATTTTTGCATTATGTATTTGAGCCGTATTTCACTTTCTGACATTGCGTAGATATCAATGTATTTAATGTGTAAATTGATTTGAGGCACAGATCTATATAATCAGATCGTTTGCCAGTTTCCTCTTAACATTCCTTTCGAACATTCAAAAGAAAGGGATGGATGAACAACCTGAAAACATAACATCTCTGAATTTTTGAGTTTACAACTATAGGTTTGAGAGTTATTATATGGAATATTATCTTAGTCTACTTCATGCTTTTTTTAAAGCCTACAATGGCTGCAAATATGGCATCATAGTTAGCTCCTTTCTTTGTGAGAGCTTGTAAGTACCAGAGCACTCAGGCATGTTGCCGGTCCAGGTCCCGTTAACCGTGCAGTGTCGGGTAAGTAGGCCGGTAGAGTAGTAGCCCTCCCTGCAAGCGTAAGTAATAGATTTGGAAAACGTCAGGCCGTCATGGATCAGGATCTGGGCATTCCGTGGAGTTCCTGGATTTCCACAGGAGATCACTGAAAACAAGAGAGGACAGAAAATGATCGATGATAAGCTATTGCTGCTTTACAGGGTAAATCCTGAGTGTACAAAGGAGGAACTATAAGTTAGCAGTGTGTAAAATGGATCGAGAAGTGAGTAGAGGGGACTGTAGGTCTTCTTCTTTCTCTTTTGGCTTTATCTAGCTTTTGTAGGAGTCGCCACAGCGACTGTCCTCTGCATTTTCTTCTCTCATACCAACTATCTGCAAATCCTCTCTCACCACATACTGTACATGAATCTCCTCTTTGGTTATCCTCTTTGCCTCTCACCTGGTAGCTCAATCTTTAACATCCTTCCATCCTACCAGTATATTCATTGTCCCTCCTCTGCACATGTCCAAACCATCTCACTCTGGCCTCCCAACTTTTTCTCCACAATGTCCAACCTCTGCTTTCCCACAAATGTGCTTGTTCCTAATCCTGTCCATCTTCGTCACCCCCAAAGAGAAATTTCAATATCTTTAACTCTGCCACCTCCACTTGTGTTTCCTGTCTTTTGATCAGTGCCAACGTCTCCAAATCAAAACAATTTTGCTGGTCTCACTACCTTCTTGTAAACTTTCCTTTCACTTTTGCTGCTACTCTTTTGTCACGGATCACTATTCTCTACTTTTCTCCACCCACTCCACCCTGCCTGCACTCGCTTCTTCATCTCTTTAACACACTCCACACTGCCCTGAACAGTTGACCTTAAGTACTTAAACTCATGGACTTTTTGCACTTCTACTCCCTGTAACTTCACCATTCCACTTGCTTCCCTTTCATTCACAAACACGTATTCTGTCTTGCTGCGACTGACTTTCATTCCCCTTTTTTTCAGTGCATACCACCGCCTCTCAAGATTTTCACCCACCTGCTCCCTGCTCTCACTACAGATCACATTTTCATCTGAAAACATCATCGTCCACAGAGATTCCTGCCTGACCTCATCTGTCAGTCTGTACATCACCATAGGAAACAAAACCTCCACCTTGAAGCCGTCGGTCACTCCTACGGCGCACCTCATCACTGTCATACTGCTCTCATACATATCCTGCTCCAGTGTAATGTACTTCTTTGCCATTCCAGACCCCCACATACAGGACCACAGTTTCTCCCTCTGCACCCTGTCGTAGGCTTTTTCTAGATCCACAAAGACACAAAGCAGCTCTTTCTGACCTTCTCCATACTTCTCCATCAGCATCTTCTAAGCAAACCTGGTGCCTGTAGTAATCGTTCTGGTATTAAAACAAACTGCTGCCCACAAATCATCACTTCTTCTCTTAGCTTCACTTCCACTGCTCTTTCCCAAATCTTTATTGTGCGGTTCCTCAGCTTTATCCCTCTGCAGTTATTGCCTATCTGTACATCACCCTTGTTCTTAAACATCAGCACCAGTACACTTTTCTCCATTCCTCAGGCATCTTCTCACTGTCCAAGTTCATGTTGAACATTTTTGTCAGAAACTCCACTGCTCTCTCTCCTAGACACATCCATACCTCTGCCGGTATGTCATCAGGACCAATTGCCTTTCCATTCTTTATCCTCTTAAAAGCTTTTCTCACTTCATCTTAAATAATCCTCCTAACTTCCTGTTTCACAGTTTTCACCTCCTCCACCCTTTATTTCCTCTCATTTTCTTCATTCATCAGCTCCTGAAAGTACTCCTTCCATCTTCTCAGCACACTCTCCTCACTTGTTATTACATGTGTCCATCTCTGTCCTTAATTATTCTACCCTGCTCCACACCCTTCCCAGCTCGATCCCTCTACCTCGCCAGACAATACAGATCCTTTTCTCCTTCCTTCCTGTCTGCTCTCTTCCATTCTCTCACTATCCCATTTCTTCCTGGCCAACCTCTTCCTACAAATACTCTCCTGTACTTCGTCATTCCATAATCAAGTCTCCTTATCATCGTCTTGGTGTTTCAGCTGAAGGCAACTGGACTTCTTGTAGTTTTTTGTTGAAGACATGTTGCCTTTCATCCAAGAGGCATCTTCAGTTCTAAATTTCTGGTAGGGAGCCCCCAGTATTTAACCTTGTGGCGGATCCTTTTTACTCAGGGTAGTGGGCAAAGGGTAAAATGCCTCGCCCCCAATCTGTGTGACCCAGATCCACCCATCATCAGATGGGTAATCACTCCCCCTGGTCATCATGTGAGTCACTGGTATCACATGAGCCAAGGTGTGAACTGTGGTTAAGTTTCCTGGTGAAGGATTTCAAAACTCCATTATATGTGGCAGACAGTTGATGTCTGAAGCATCCTCCTCTGTTAAGTGATGGCTGCTCCAGTTTGATAGAGATGGCCTCCTTTACTCCTCTCTCAAACCATCTATCCTCCCTGTCCAACACTACACATTCTCATCCTCACTGCACTGGACTGCATAAACAACATTGTTAAGTTTGTGTCTGGGAGTTTTGTCCTTAGGGTGAACCAGTTTCTGTCTCAGAGTGTTGCAGGGTCTGAAGTGAACTGGGATGTTATGCTTAGAGGAAATTCTTCTAAATTTCTCTGACATCCCCGCCACATACGGAATGACAATGTTGTGGCATTTGTTCCTCTCCTCTTCCTGTGTTGTCGGGGTGTTATTCCTGGAGCGCTTAGTGAATTTGACATACGCCGTGTTAGGGTATCGACAGGTTTTGAGGGTTTAAGAGCAGTACCTGCTCTTCAACTCTCACTACCCTTTGGAACACAAGTTGGGAGTTATCAGAACCCTCCATCGCATGGTTGAAAATGTTCCCACAAAGACAGAGGGGAAGTCTAAGGAACACAAACACATATAGACAGCATTAAAAACCTGTGGAAACGTCTTCAAGAAACTACAAGAAGTCCAGTTGCCTTCAGCTGAAACACCAAGACTACCATGACCTGGATGACTGAGAATCTTCACAGACATATCTCCTTATCATCTGTCCTCAGTCCAGATGGCACACCAAACACCTCCCTACATGCCACCAGAGTCATCCTACACACTACCATCCGATGCTGTCTGACTACACTCTATCCTGTCAGTACCTTGCAGTCTCCAATCTCTTTCAGATCTCCCCAAAATTTAGTCCACCTGTGTGTTCCCGCCTCCATTCTTGTATGTTACTCTGTGTTCTTCTCTCTTTTGGAAGTAGGTATTCACCACAACCATTTCCATTTGATTTTGCAGAATTCACTACCATTTTTCCTTCACACCAAACCTGCCCATCACCTCCTCAGGACTTTAGGTACTGCAGCTTTATTGCATCTGAACAGTTTTCCAAGAGACAGAAACCGGAATCAGAGTTTTAAAATGGCATCACCTTTCTTCTCATCTCATTTCTTATCCAACACCAACCTACCAAATCGACCAAACTAAAGGCCACCTACAATGGGGATTACATTTTGTACCTTGCAATGCAGCAGTAATAATAATACTTATAATAATAATAATAATAATTAAGTTGTTCAAGGTGTAAATTCACTATAGATCATTGGAATGCAATTTATAGCTGACAATGTCGACCCTTTACCCTTCTTCTAACCTGATCCTATCCTGATACTCGTAAATACTAAATTAAACATGTGCATTACTCCCTTATGTAACTGATAAGTTACAGTTAGTTTTGCTTTTCTCTCCATATTTTTCATCTCCTCATGCAACTACTACCCATAATTATCTTCTATCTTTGCCTGTGTCCTGCAAGTAACTTTGATGGACACTTCTTTCTTCAGAAAGTCCCCTGGTGTCTGACCAGCCGCCAGCAATGGTTCTGTTCATTTCAGTCTCCAGCTTGCCCCGGGCTTTCAGAGTCCTGCGGGTTTGGCCCCCCCTCCTTTAAATGAACAGATGTGGCCTGGCCCTTGAAGTCTGTGCCAACAGAGAACAGGTGGGCAACCTCAGCTAGTGGGCATACCGCAAACCAGAGAGGGAGTGAGACAGAAAAAGGCAAGGGAAAGTAGTGGTGGTGGCGTGTGGAAAGAATACATGTAAAAACAGGCCAGGAGACTCTGGGGGTAACAAAGTATACAATGATCTGTTGAGAAATGGGCTCTTTGTTCAGAAAGTTAGATATAGGGTTGGAAAAGAAATATAATTGCAAAGAGAACATGTCAACTTTTTTTTCTTTTATGGTTTCTGGGGGATGCATAAAACACTACCTTGTTCATGTAACTGTACTGTAGGGTATAACACACATACACACATCTTTGTAGTATAAAGGAACTTGGCTTTGTGTTCTTTTTCATTGATTTTAATGTCCTTGTGCTGCCTCACAAATAATAATATAAGCCAATGAAAGAACCTCAAAAGCAAAGTCTATCAGACATGCACACACACTACCCATGCAGAATATCTATTTCTTTAAGTGTCATAGGTAATTCTGTGTTGCAGGACAAAAAAATAAACACAGCATTCACCAACTAAACAATACAGGAAACATTTTCTGCTATGTCCATTATTATCTCTTGCTAAATCAGTTCATAAAGGCAGAAGCTAATTATACAATGAGTGTCACTTCATTAAAGCTCAAAGTCTAAAATGTGCCAATAATTAGTGAGATTTGTTGTGCTTAAATAATTCTGAAAAAGACATTTAAATGTAAGGTTGATGAAGTATAAATACTCATTAGCAAACTAAGCTTATTCTAAAACATTCAGTAACACCTCAATTAAGTCTAATCGAGGGAAACACTGAGTATCTATTAGTGCTGAAATGATAACAAAAGCCTAAGAATGGAATCTATGTCCGGCATAAAACCAAACCACAAAGGAAAGACAGAAGAAATGAAATTAAAAGAGTCAACAGAAAACATTCAGTTACTATAAGATGACTTACTGTAACATAATGTAAGTGTTTTGCATATTTGAATATCATAGTGTGGTTCTTCAGCTGGCCTTGTTTATTTGTTTTTAGACAGTCTAATATTGTGTTCATTCATTCCAGAAGTTATCCAGGTTTAGGTTGATGAGGCAATGATTCAATTAGTAGCCACACATGATTTCCCCCAGCAATGACCATCCGCTTCTCACGAGGAAGACCAGATGGGAAAAGAAATCCCTCCATGGCTTTCTGGCTCTGCTCTAGGGTCTCCAGCTGGACATGTCTGGAACATTTCCAGAGAATTCCTTAGAAGACACCCTGATATGTTTCGTAAACAATCTAAACTTGCTTCTTTCCATTGGAAAAGTATAACTGTTCTACCTCGAGAGTGCTCACTGAACTTTTCTAAAGTATGTGGAGCTCAAGCCTCAGATGAGGGCTGGAAATATTGACAACTAAATTAAGAGCTTAACCTTAGCGCTCCATCTTCAAAATCATCAGATGGATAAATCACCAATCTCCCTACTCATTTTATCTTACCTTATCAAAAATGTATACAATTCTTCACTTGGGGTGTTGATTTTGAGATTCTGTCTACAAACACCTTAAACAGAGTCCCTCTTTCCCAGGATATTGGCAAAAACTTTAAGCAATGTGATGCCATATAAATGGGATTCACGGCCCATCAAACCATCACCTCCACCACCACCACTACAACTACCAACCCATGTTTGCCAAAGAAATAAAAAGAAAATTAACATGACTGACAGGATTCATTTGGAGGCTTTTTATGCTATTTAAATGTTTTTTCATTGCCTTATTTTGTCATTTTTCCT
>KV751318.1:13563070-13594752 GCA_001698575.1 Mola mola
GGAAAATTATAAACTTTTGATGTGTCCAGCTCCAACAACTATGGTAATTTCTGCATTTTACTTTCATAGTATCCTTGAAATGCTTTTGGGTATTAGACTAAACAACTGATTAATAGTAAAAATATATTACTTATGAGTAGAGTGGTATGAGTTCCTCTGCAAGTTTACAGAGTTTAAGTGTTGTTTATTAAACCATCTCCAGAAGAAGGAAATAAAGAAGTAATGCATCAGCACTCATAACAACCCCTGAGGAACTCACACAGGCACTTGGGCAGGGAGCGATCCCAGGTACCGTCCCCCTGACAGGAGATGGAGCTGGTGCCCAGGAGATAGTAGCTTGGGTTACAGCGGTACGACACGGTAGTCTGGAAGCTGTAACGATGCGGCCCGCTGGGCAGGACCTGTCTGATGCTGTTTTCGACATGGCCTGGGTCTGTGCAGTTCACAACTGAAGAAAAAGATGCAGTGAGAGGAAGAAAGTAGAGAGCCAGTGAAAAAGTGAATTGTTGGAGCATTTGAGGAGCCGTTTAAATGAATGGTTTAACCTGGCAATGATGATTTAATGTTAGAAACTTTGTTCTAATCCTGGCAAGAGTAAGTGGGATTTTAGCTGTCACAAAGGGACCCATGGCCATTTCACAACAAGATTTTTCCCTATTATTTTGAGTCATTCTCTGTCCATCCTTTTTTCTCATCTAGTACTTCTTCCCATCCAGTATCCATCCATCCATACACTATATTCCAAATGAAGTTGGAGGCAGCTTCTAGAAATAAACATTTGCTTCCTTAGAGCCAGTCTCCTGCTGGCTGCCATGGTGCAGAGATGGCGATGGATGGGGAGCTAACAGGAGAAGAGGCACCATGTCAGTTTAGTACCAGATGGAGAGTTAGGGAAGGGAAAGAAAGATGACTACGGAGGGAGGGGGAATAGAGATAGAGAGAAAAGGGACCTGATTGTGCAGAATTTATTAAAATTCCTGACAGAATGTCAGGCTACAATTGCAACAAGTACCAATTCATCTCTTGAGTGTCTCAGATACAAAACACAAACCAAAATCCAAGAACCTTGAGTAACAGTTGCTGGGCAGATAATACTATGAATCACAAACTAAATAGATACTATGATGCCAAGACTCTGTAATGGCTTCTAAAACACGCAGCCATTATGCCCCAGTTTGCCTTGCAAAAGTATGTTTTCGCCATGCCAAAATTAACCTATTGTATGCTAATGCACCTAAAATATTGCCAGTTCTCATGCTCCAAACCTGGCAACTACAGCTAAATCAGCCCTAATAGCTATTATGTTTTCTATAATAGTGCTGACCTGTGGTGCCATCATTTACAACTTACGGCGTAATAACGCTACAAAAATGTTTTTGAAGCAGCTACAACACAAGACTTTCCAAGCTTGGAAAATGTAGCTTTGAAACAAAAAAAGAAAAAAAAAAAAGTGCTCAGGCAATGTGGGCTCAAAAGCAACCCGACAGTCATCTACAAACGGCCGAACTCCTGGTAATTTTGTGTGTGGCCCAGTGGGCAGGGAGAGAAGAGGCGAGAAGATGAAAGGAAAGCAAGAATGAAAGTGAAAGGGGGAGAATGGCTGAGCTAAACTATCTGTTCTGCTCAGAAGTGGTGACCCCAGTCAACCCTCGCCTACTCTTGGCTTGCCACATAACGGCCATGCAAATGGCTTGCCAGTCTGCGTTTCCCCCCCTGTCCTATGTCTTTTATTGCTGAAAGACAAATGAACAGATACAACACTTGTTGTGGCCTTTTTGCTGTGACTCAAATAGCTTGTGACGAGAGATCGGAAATTATCGGGGCTGGAGGGCTCTCCTATTCCCTATATAACTGACGTAGCTTACAGACTCTATAGGTAAAATCTAAACCGTATAAATGACCTTTGCCTAGCTCACTCCTGTGCCACTCTCACTTTTATTTCTGTCCATTTGTATGTATCTGCTGCTTTCCCCTCTCCGTAAAAGAAAAGCTGACTGTTCGGCTAAGCTCAGGCTAAGGTGAGATGGATACAGCACATGTCATTGCAATACTTATACTTTCCAATCTAACGGTGGAAGTACGTGTCACACTGCAGAGCGCACCTTCACAAAATATGCCCTGAATGCTGTAATTAAGGTGATAAATCTGATTGACAAAAAGACCTCTAAGCTACTTATGTCTCAACATCAACAGTGAGGATAATATGCCATCAAAACAGACGCCCACACCCAGCCAGGCACACACACACCTCAGCATCTGGCCTCAACAAGGCCAATGCTAATATGATGTCACTACTAGAGTGGAAAGATTTAAGGCATAAGTGTGGAAGAAAATCTCACCTGCTTATGCATGCAGCACACATACAGACTTCTCCCTTTTTTTAAAGAACTCGGGATGCATTCCTGTGTGACTTGTAACCTCCTCATACCTCCATAGATGTCTAAAAAAAATAAAAAGCCTAATCCTTTCTCTCCTCATTTAAAACAAACTCCTGAGTCAATCCATCACTGGTTCTGTCACAGCGTTGCCAAATTTGGGGATCGTCCTTGTAAGTGCCCTTTCTGTGCTTGTCACAAAGCCCTCAGTTAGGAGGGACTTAGAGACAAACGCGGGTGCCGAGATGCATTGCATGTCGCGAAAACACTGTCAAATTAAATGTCCCTGCCTTGGTTATTCCAAGAAGAGTGGGGTATTTCTTATTCTGAGTGAAACAAAACAGGTCTCCAAAGGCTGCTGTCTCTTATAAAAGCTCAAGGACCCTGTGATTGTTTTTGGCTGCCTCTGTATGGTTATTAACCAGGTTTGTGCTCCTGACAGACAGATGAGCCTTAGGGTGGAGGAGGCAACTAGGCCATGAGGAAATAACACCAAAAATAAACATCATTCACAACCTCCGTTGGCTGTGTGGTTGTGTATGGTAATTAAATAATCCAGGCTTTTGGGTTTTATTTTTTTTGTTTCAATTCCCCTACGTGTTCACTGTTTAAAGTCTACTTTCTCTGTGCTTCATCAGTGATTGGTTTGATGTGCGGCCATGGACGACATGACATGAAAAAAAAAATTGTTTCAAACCTTATTGTTACACACAAAAACAAACCTTGACAGTACAAATCTTGCTGTGCTGTTAATATGTCGCTTGTATTTGTGTTCGATGTGCAGGTATTCACATGTAATTGTTTTTTGCTTACTCACTGTCTGAAGTTGCGTGTCGGAAATAATTTACTGCATACTAACATGACCGAGAACATCTGAGCTGACATTAAATATATTCAGTTTATTATAAGCATGAGGACCTATGAACATTCAAGGTGTTGACTCCTTCATACTTACTTTTACACCTGGGGAGGACATTGTTCCACTGGCCATTCGCTTGGCAGGTAGACTTTGCGGCCCCATGTAGAACATATCCAGTGTTGCAGACAAAGCGCACATTGTCATTCAAGTTAAACTGGGTCCCTTGGGTCATACCGTAAGTAGGGTTGCCAGGATGACCACATGTGATGGCTGGGAAAGTCCAAGAAGAAAGAAAAATCGTATATACATTTGCAGAGCAGATTGGTAAAATTTGCAGGTTTAGTATCAATTGAAACATGAGATGTCAAACTAACAACAAACTAAATAATCATGAATTGTAGATACTAATTAACGGTCCAAACTCTAAAGACACAGGATCCTGCTGTGTGTCAGCATTTTGGATCTCTACTTAAAGAATCATACAAAAGGAAAAACATCATAAGGCCTAATTTTGGATTAATACACATTTTGCAGAGGGCCAATGCCGGATGTAAATGTGATCAAGACTAGGAATTAATTGGATATCAGTACCAGAGGGCTCGGGTTTTAACACTAAGCTGGCTGTCATTATCAGCCGTAAACCTACACATGAAGCCTAATATGAGCATTTTGAGGTAATTCATGTCCGCACTTATGTCAAATAATTGATCAGACACATGTCTGGAAAAAAAAGGAAATTTTATTATGCTGAGATTTATTTGTTTGTCAGCTAGCTCGCTCACCATTGTTTCTAATAGAAAATCTTAATCAGAAGCCCTGTTGTGTCCATTCAAGCACATTAGTGTAGTGGTATCCTGGCTTGGTGACTGACTGACTGTTCTCTGTGGGCACTTACGAACACAGACAGGAGTGCGCCCTGACCAGCGGTGATCCTGTTCACAGATTCGCACTGACACCCCAATGAGTCGAAATCCTGGGTTACACTGGTAGACAACACTGCCTCTATAGTTATAATTTTCTCCAATGATCTGTCCATTCACGATGGGCTCTGGGGTGCCACAATGGCCAGCTGTGTATGAATGAAGAAGAGAAGGGTTAAGGTGTGACAAAGGTGTATTGAATACATTTTGAAAACAAATTGAGTTTTTCAAAAGATCTAATCATACTGAGTCTTCAAGATCTTACCTAGACACTTGACCTGAGTTCCACTCCAAAGCCCATTGGACATACACTCTCGCACCCGAGAGCCCACCAAGGTATATCCTGTGTTGCAGGAGAAGATGGCAGTGGCTCCGTACACAGTTAGTGTTCCAATCTTGTTTCCATTTGGTGGAGTCCCAAGGTCCCCACAGGAGATGACTAAAATAAATAGAACATGAATATTTATTCCAAATATGGTCCAACAATATTGTTCTGTTTGATATTTTCTTTTTTTTTATTTAAGTTGATTTAGTTTTTGCTATAATATTTGTGTTCGTTTAAATTTCTTGTTTTCCTAATATCACAGTGGAATAATGCTTGGATGCAATTATTCTTCACACTTTACAAATTATTTTCTGGCTGAGGATTTTTTCAGAAAAGTTATGGAGGTAAGTTTCAGAAAATTAAAACACAGGATGGCCAGTTTATACTTACTCGTGCAGAATGGTCGCGGGTCAGGGTAGTTCCAGGTGCTGTTGGCCTGGCAGCGAATGACCCTTTGACCCCTGTAGTAATATCCCGGGTCGCATATGAGTATCATTATTGTGTCATACTGGTTTTGAGTTCCATATATGAGCCTCCATCTCCCATGTTCCACAGCGGAGTGGCCGATGTCGGGGCAGGTCACCGCTGGAAGGTCAGAGGGTAAACTCAGCTCAAATATCTGTACAAGTTTGGTTCTATTCCAATAGCAAACTTGAGTTCAATAGCTAGTTTACGTAATAATAATTCAGGTAATCGCTGCTACAAAATAACATGACTGAAGAAGAACAGTACGCACGAACACATCTGGGTGGCGCCTCAATGGGGCTCCACCTCCCAGATTCCTGGCATATCACTGAGGTGGTGACAGGCCCAGCAATGCGAAATCCAGGATTACATTGGTATGTGGCCCTTGCTCCTAAAGAGAAGTCCTGGCCCAAAATGCTGCCATTGACTGGAGGCACTGGCATTCCACAGGACATGACTGCAGGATAAGGAAGGTTAAAAAAATGTACATATTTAGCCACATATTTAGTATAGCTGAAAAGCCATCATTGTATGCAGAGTGCCTCGCTCACAAATGGATTCCTGTTCAAACAAACTCCCACAGGCAGGAGTGATATGCAGTAAACACTTGGTAATGATGCCATCTGCACAATTGTAAACAATCAAGTCCAGAGAGAGCAAACGCAGTTCACGTGAGCTTAGACGTGGTGCAGATTTGACCAGACATTGAGCGGCTTCCCTGCTGCTCTCCGTTTTTGCTCCAGTCGATACTATGAAAAATAAATTAGCTTGGAAACTAGACTCTGAAAGTATTGTAAAGCTTCAAGATTCCACGCTTTGTGATTGGACATAAAAGAAAATAACTTGCTGAATTCACAGAAATTGAAAATCAATAAGGATATGAATACTATAAACCCTCTAAAACACGTCAGTCTCAATTTAAGGCAATGATTGTCATTGTTGATTCCATCACTGAAAGACTTAACACGGTGACGAGCAAATAACTATAACAATAGCCTATATCAAACAATTCAGCTCAAGTGAACCAACTCCAATTATCTTGGAAGTAGTTCTCAGGCGTGGTGGAATGAGCTTGCTTTAATCAACCCTAAGGCTGAGGAGCTGGTGGTGATGGCAGACTGTCAGCTGAAATCATACTTCGATGAAAATCAATTGGAAAAAAAAAATTTTTTTTAAATCAATCGAAATACTTTTGCTACAAATGTGATTTGAAACAACATGTGAGTGAAGCAACACATCTCTAATTTTGTCATTTCTGAAGCGTGGGACTAAAAGCTCAAACAAAACAATATCAAACGTACAGAACATGATGAAACATAATTGAAATTCTTGTACATGTTAATTGCACTATGTGAAATTATGCTGCCCCAGCTAATTTCACTAAACCAGTTTGTCTCAATTAAATGACATTTTCTTTCTTTGTTTGTGTGTTGTCCTCAATGAACTGACTCTGTGATTGGGTCCTTACCTTGGCAAAGTGGCACCGGGGCATTCCACTGGTAGATGCCCTGTGCAGTCCGGGTGCATGTGGCACTGCTCTGGCCAATGAGCCGAAAGCCCTGGTCGCAACTGAAACGCAGCGTGTTGCCCAGCTTTGTGCCTGTCAGGCTGTGCACCGTGCCGTTTATGGGGTTGTTTGGCGCGCTGCAATAAGCCGCTATAAAAAAATAAAAGAAATAGGTGGAGCTATAAATATGCACACTGATAATATTGAGTGCAACACGCGTAAAACACAACAGTGATGCAAGATGATACAATTTGTTCTTGAGTAGGTGAAGAATTAATGTGCCATCAATAGCACATAACCTCTGTTTTGCATCTTTCTTGGTAAAGGAAGATGTTTATTAATATAAATACTAAAATTGAATCTGTTTTAGGCAAAAATTGCAGACTACAGACAAGTAAAATTGATTAAAGGAAACGGATATTCTGCAAAGTGAATACAGGGGTTTGTCAGCTGTAGCAGAGGAGGAAAACAAAAGTGATGGATACATTATTAAAGGAACCAAGTATCTGTTTCTGTTTGTTAGCTAATTTGGGAGCTGCAGTGATTGTCCTTCATCCCAGCTAGTGCCAGCAACAGGTCCATGTAGTTCCTAAATAATGACGCCTCGATTGCATTTTACAGATATTGCAATAAGATGACCTCATTATACAACTGCTGGATAAAGAAATACAACTTTGTGAAAAGAATGAAGAGAATATTGTGATGCAACAGATTGTGGTTTATTTACACAGAAAATGGTAGTCATTGTGGGGAAGAGATTAGGATGGAAGTGGACTATGGACACTCGTGCACACAAAAGCAGGCGTAGTATCTTAATCACTTTGACCACTTTACAGTCCCATAAAAATGCAAATGTAGACTCAAACCGCTCACATGTGGCAATGCCAATGGCCTCTCTTTTGAGTCGGCGGGGTTATTGAGCAACGTGCAATCAGATAAAACTTCTGTACGGTATACAAACTTAAAGCCATGTCAGCGGCATAATATGTATTCAGAATTTATGTTATGCTGCTGTCTCACGCAAATTGTCCCTGGTAGACTTTTCAAGTGAACTGACAAAACATTTAGTGGCACCGAAGCAATAAAAACCTGTCTTTATCTGGAATTAGTGAATGAGGTGCTGCAAGATGACACACACTAGGTGTAATTCAGGTTTTGGTTATCTTTTGAAGTGAAACACTGTCCTCCCCGCAATTTTTCAAGGGATGAATACAGTTCCATGAGCATTAACAGAAAAGCCAATATTTAAATCCAATGATATTTAATATTTCGAATGAGCTACTAATGTATATTCCTTGGCGTGTCCTTCTCCTGTCAATCATTGTGACTGGCCGCTCCTGGTCTCATTTCGTAACTTCTGTTTATAACTCATTTGCCACTTTTTCTGTGTTTGTCTCCTTCTCCGTATACTGTAAAGAACAAACCTTTTCTTCAAAGGAGTCAGCCCGACACCTCAAAGGAGTCAGATTTATACTGACAGGCTGCTTGTTTGGAATTAGGGCCTGGTGACACACCAAAGCCCTCCCAACCTGCCTCCCTGATCACTTGCTGTGGTTACCCAGTAATCTGGCAGCTCTTCACGACGACCCAGAGTGTATCTCAACCTCTCCCCGATGTCCTCACAGCATTCTTCCTTTTTCAGCTTCCACCATTTGATCCTCTGGTCTGCCTTTGCTTTCTTCCTATTCCTCACCACCTGAGTCATCCCACACACTACCATCTGCTGCTGTCTGACTACACTCCCTCCTGTCATTAACTTGCAGTAATGTGAGATGTGTACTTATTGTATATATAGTGCAAGGAATCTGTATTGGTAACTTGGTCACTTTGAAACAGTAGTTAGCATATTTTGTGGAGCCTTTTGTGTGCTTACTGTCCTCCATTGTGTGGGCCATCTGCATTTTTAATATCCTGTACTGTACTTGTATGTTTTGTATCAGCTTGTGAAGCGTGGGGAGATGATGATACATATAAGCAAATGGCTTGGTGACCTCATAGAGATATAGCTGGAGAAAAAAGAACGGAAAGTGGAGATCAAAAAATTGTGATGGAAGAATGGCCTATGGAGGTAAGGCAAAATACATGGATTTGCCAGTGCCATCTTGTTTTTGCTCTTCACCAAGGTACGACAGAAGGCAAAGCCAGGGCAAGTTGGGTTTTCAAACATTACTGAGTCCTTCTGTGACTTAACCTGCTACTGCAAAATCCATTTTAGCTAAGAAAAAATGTAAAGAAAAAAAGTGCAGAGAGATGAGAGAACATCCGTTCAGGGAGTAGGAGTACCAGTGAGAGGAGAATTGAGACAATTATTCAATCTGTCTGAGTGTTGATACAGCACGAAGGGTGCCTTTTAAATATTTACACACTTATAATTCACAACGAGTTATGCAGGTGTCGTATACCAACAGATTCCTTATCAGAACAGGAGAAAATGCATGAAAAATAAGCAATGCAAGAACAGCATTTACTAATTTCCAAGTCTGAGCTGCAAAACTAAAAACACTGCTGATGCCAGCCACTCCCATCAGGTTGTCCTGGAGATGGGTCATTTTTCTAACAATTTTAGCTACAATTGGCAGCCCAAGTTCCGGCTTTGTTGACACAGTAAGCCAAAGGCACCTTTGTTGAGATTAAGCATACAACAATGGCTGGGAGTAACAAACCCAAACATCAACTTCTTCAGGTAAATCAATTTTGAATGAGCCACCTAAATCACATTTTTTCCAAGCCTGTTAGTTCAAGCTATTGTATGCTTAGTCTTGTCTCACCTGAATAGCGTATGCGAAAGCCTTTGTGGCTGGTGGTGTGATCGAAGGACCAATGCAGGTATACTTTATTACTGGAGCTGGTGATGCTCAGTGGGCTGGAATAGTTACCACTGAGGGTAATCAGAAGCGGGCTTTGCCTGGATGGGCCTGGGTTAAGAAAGAGAAAAAAAAAAAAAGAGTCAAAATATGATAACTTGAAGGAATCCTTCTTTGAATAAGACCACCACTACCAATGAGCATTAAAAATAATGTCTTTTAAAACATGTATATTCTTATATCTACGGAATAAAAACTTTAAAGCAAGCCTCTTCTAAGTAGAAATGGACAGCAACAAATAATGCAATCTATAAAAACACTTAAGAAAAAAAGTCATTTTTTATAAGTCATGACATTTGACAGAGACAAAAAAAAGAACAAACCAAAAATGCTTCAGGGTTTGCAAATGTCTGTTCCCCTTCACTCAGCAACAGAAAAAGAAAAACAAAACAAAACAAAAAAAAAAACAAAAAAAAAACCAAAAAACACTCATGAGGAACAAAAATGTTTTTTCATTTTCTAAAAACAGCCTGGCATAGTTGCCAACTGTGTCTCGTATCACATAAAAACACACCAAACAGATGCAGAGGTTCTTTCTCCATTAAAAAGGAGTCTTTGTGAGTCAGATTTTTTTTTTTTTTTTTTTTCTATTTTGTAGATGCAGAGAACATTACAGCTGTCTGGCCTTTTTAGGCCAAAATTGCAGTTATTTGTGAAAAGTCTTAGGTCAAAGAAGTTTGGGGAGAAGGGTCATAAGGGAATAGGATCAACAGATTTTTCACTGTTTCTATAGGAAATTTAAAGGACACTAAATTAAAACTGAAAAAATTTTAGTAGCATCATTGAAAGTAAGCATTAGTATAAATATGTTCTTTATGAAGAGTGTTCACTGACTCACCATCAAAGATCTCAAGCTCATCAAACTGACGGCTGGTCTGAAAGTGCTCAATAGTAAAGGTAATGTTGTAGCCAGGTTCTACTTTGACCACCCATGAGCAGGACTCAAAATGGGGGAAACCGCTTCCTGGTGACTGGCTCATGATGACACCAGTGGAGGCTGTCAGTACCTCATTCATTGGACAAGTCACTGTTGAGAGAAATAAAAAGTGGAGACAAACATTAAAAAAAAAAAACTTCATTAAAAAGGAAGAACCATTAGGTATTTAGTCAATCATAAAACAAATAAAGAACAGCAAAGTCCAAACATCAATTTTCAGATTAATAGGATTTAATTTGCCTCGAAGCACAAATTGGACTGGCTAGAGATCCATATTGTTGTTGGAGGGCAACTCAATGTGACTAAAAGCCTAACTAAGTTAATTGTCATTCTTGTCTTGTCGCCTTTGCACGAAACAAAGTTGTCCATGCTAAGTCAGTCCAGAACATGGTTTAATATATCATTGATTTGACATGAGCATCTCTCCCCCTGTTTGCACATTTTCAGGGTGTGACGCATGTGACACTAACTTGGCGGCTATCCTTCACATATTACTGTGGTTTTACTGGGTTTTGACCACAGGCCCCCAACCTCCCGTACCAACCACAACCAGTGTTCTTTTGGGAACTCTCCATCACATCCTGTGACATTTTCATGTGGTTTCAGTCTGTGTTATAAGATGTCACACAGAGTTCCTGTTTGTTGTTACAAAGCTATGAGGCCAACTTCTTTGTCTGCCAGAGCTGTCTACACACATTGTGTAACCCCCAAAACCCAAGCTGCAGCATAAAAGACAATGCTGCAACCGTGACACAATGCAAGTGCTGCACTCTTTTTTTGCTCTCTTTTGTTCTTACTTCTCACCGCAATGGAGCTGTGCACTGAAGAAGCAGAGTGTGAAATAGCATTTTCACAGCTGAGAAACACATTTGTTGTCCTGTTTGCGTTTGAGTGCGTTCATGTGATTGTAATTAAATAAAATACCCTAAATCCACATAAAGTAAATGTCATCTCTTGTGAAATTAACTACTGTACGTTACAAAGAGTCAAAATGGCTTGTATGCATCATATTTTGAAATGTTTGGAAACCGAAGCCGTACTGGAGCTTAATCCAACATCGTGATAAGAGCTTTGCATTTAACAAAAGACCATATCAAAGACAAAGAACACAATTCATTTAACTTGTTGGCTGTCAGAGGATTTAGTTACAATTGTAACATGAATCAAGAAAAAACACAACAGGGTGCTGTAAATGTGATTAAAAATCATGGGGTACTTTTTGCATTAGTGTGTGCTTTTGTCAACCAAGTGTGGCATAGGTTTTTAGCCAGTGTGTAGTGTAATACCCGAGCTGTGCTGTGAAATTTGAATAGTGCGTTTTGCCTCAGGGTGAGGCAGCACTTGGCACTTGCAGGTCCATTGTCAAAGTAGTCAAATACTGAACAGTCAGAATCACATCTTAGCAGTTCCATTCCTTCATGGAACAATGTGAGTGGACTGGGCTGTGTGTTTGTGTCAGCACTGTTGTGTTTGTCTCTTGGCTTTTTTCTCCTCTCTGTGTGTACATAGGGGAACAGATTATAACATATGCAGGAAAAATAATTATGGCACAAGCTTTTTTCCCAACTATTTGCAAGTGTTTCTTAGCATTTGTCTTACTATTTTTGGCATGTGAACCAGGTGGGGTTTATTGCCTCGGGAAATCTCAAATAATGTCAGGTATGCTGTCACTCACTGAAAGAACGTGTTAAAAATGGCAGTTTCCTGTCAACAACATTTAGCAAACCATTGTATAGTCAGTGATTGCAAGTTCAAATACAGTATACTGACACAAGAAGGACAGCAGAAATGCTACCTGCAGACGCTGCTTAGCTCTGGTCAAAAAACTGCATTTTGGGCCATTTTATGCCTTCATTAAAAGGTTGACAGTGAAGAGAACATGGGCAGTAAAGAGAGAGAAAGACTGGGAATGGAAAAATAAGAAAGATATCCAACTGGAATCAAACCCATATGCCAGGATGTCCCAAACAAGTGATGTGAGGAAATAAGCACATTATACTCAAGTACTACACGTAGACACAATTTTGCAAGTATTTTATTTCACTTGAGTAATTCCATTTTATGCTACTTTATACTTCCACTCCACTAAACTTACTTGGAAATCGCGTGCTGCATCAGAGCCAAAGCATGGCAGCCAGATTAAATATATATATATATAAATACTGTACATATACAAATTTAAGAGTTTTTTGTTTTGTTTCACAAAATGAGATTTAGGTCAAATCATACACGAAAAAAATGTCTTTCTCAGACAAAAATGTTAAAATACTGTAATTTTTCTTTTGTAAAATTAGAGAATACATTTTTACTGGCTAGGTGGGGAGGTTATAAAAGTTAACAAACTGCAAAACAATGCACACTTCCTTTTCTTTGTACATTAGAAAATAAAATCATCATCTCTCTCAAAGCTGGGATATGTAACTTCTGGCAATCAAGCAGAAGACTCCTAAAGTAACTCCGCTCCCCTTCCCCTCCCTGTTTCTGCTCCGTAGCTCCACCCTTTATGAAATCATGACACATGGGCAACGGCTTCCTGGTCCTACTGCCATTAAAATGAGTGGGGAGTTACCACACAGCGGTGGGGAAAGCCCCTAGAGGAAAGTCACAGTATAGCACCAGTGGCATTTAAGCAAACGTGCATCAAAACCCATTTAACATCAACGGCAAAAGAATCACATATTGTTTTTGTACTATGTCACAGTGCATCATTATAACTCTAGTCCATACATGTAAATACACGTAAAATTACCATGCTTAAGTATATTTAGAGTATTGCAAAAAATGTACCTTTCATATGAGAGGGACCTAATCAAGTCGAATTATCAGAAACAAGTACATGAGTTTCAGGTACTTTAACAACAATGCTCAAAACACTAGGGTTTTATAACCAGATGGTGGTTGAACGGTTGTTTGACAGACCTCAGAGCATTTCTGTAGCATGGGCAACAGTACATGCAGTGTAAACATCAACAAATCCCCGACACAAAATTTCATCGTAGAGTCAACACCAATGTCCAGGAATGTCAAAATAATAAATAAATAAACTTGACACAAACAGACTTGACATAACTGTAGGAAACTAAAAGTTTTGTGTGCAAGCAATTTCCAATAAATTCCTAAGATGGGGAAACAAATTGGGATATACAGTGCACTAAAGAGAAATGCGATCATACAGCATATGCATGATGGGATCACTGGAAATCCACAGCATTTTTTGGCATCTAACTTTGTAAGTAATCTCCCAAACCCAATGAAGACGGTGACCAACTTCGCAAACCTCAATTGTCTCATTGCGTGTCTGTTGAAAGGTTTAAATCCATCACTGATAGCGAAAGTAACTGCACCTAGAAGAAGGATATTCAAAATTTAGGAGCAAAGTTCATTAAACAGTCGGCTCTCTGACTGTTGCCAGTGACGTTTCAGAAAGCTACAATGATTCTTCAAACTGCTAATCTTGAAGCTGATGGAAGGAGACTGAAAGGGCCTCGCATCTTTAGGCTGCAACTTATTAAACTAATCCACTTTGAAAGACAGCATCACTCTGTTTGGCTGTAAACAAACGGGTATTACGGGACAAATCCGACAGCTGGAAAAAGCCGCTTCAACATGCAAGGTGAGATGAGCGTTGATATGGCTCAAAATGAAATTTTGCTTTAATGAGACCAGGAATGAAATCAACTGCCAGCAGGGATGACAGTCCTTTCTGTTTGCATATGAATCGTTCATGGTAGGCAACAGCTTCCTATTAAAATACCACAATGGAAGACTTGTGTTTAGACAAGCATAGATGGAGACACATCTGAATCCATATGCATACATTTGTTCTCACTGCAGCATTCAAGTATGTACATAAATCCCAAATGTATCAAGCTTTTAGTGCTGCAGTGCTGTGAGCTGCCTTTACACGTGTTGTTATTTAATTAGCATATGCTTAGAAGTCACAATGGGGTGATTGAAAGGGATGGACCACAACATGAGCATTAGCAAGACCTAACAACTCTGAGATACAACAGATGGCAATGGGGATGTGAAAAGGGGGCGGTTGGAGCTGTGGCAAAAAAAGAAAAAAAAAAACCCAACAAAACATCTAAGTAACAAAAATTGTTTGAGACAAAGAGGTGAAAGGGGCTGAGTAGAATAATGAAAGATAGCAAGCCTGGGAAATTAATGTGATGGGCCATTAATCCCCCAGAAATCTATCTGGAGGATAAGCACAAGGATTTTGAACCATCCGAGTGAGTTGTGTTTCATGAATGAATTCAAGCAACACTTCATACTGATGCTGTTGCTTTGTGTGCATCATGTCTCTGTGTCTCAACTCCCTGTTGTGTCAGTAGACAGCAGGTATTGTTGAGAGTTGAGAGCTACACGACCCAGTTTAATCAAATAGCAAATCAAGTACTGCACATACCAACCAGTTACTCTGATGGCAAAAAATGCCGATGGAAACCTCTGAGACCTCTGAAACCACTGAGACTGATGACTATTCTCTGGATTAAAAAGTCAAAACAAACATTGCACACCAAGTGACAAAGGGAAAAGCAGTGAAATACAGATCTTGATATATACAGTATATATAAACCTGTGTATGACAATTCATTGCACTTTGGTTGAGTTTTGAGGCAGTTTCAGAGAAGGACAACAACAAGAAAAAAGAGTAAAGGGAATAAGGGGGTAAAGTCTTACATAAGGACAGAAGTTTGATGCTAGTGAGTCAGAGGGGTAGGTGACAAGTAGGGGTTAGGGGCGGGGGGTGCATCAGAGAAGATAATGGTGAAAGCAGCACTGCTCTCCAGAGGACTATCACAATGGCAACATCCACAGCTGTGTAACCAAGAGAGTTGCTACAGCAGTGTGTGCTTATAGCATTTACAGTGTGTGTAAGGCTGGGACCGTGAGAAGTGCAGGGAGGGTTGTGCTTGTCAGAGCTAGAAGTGGTGATTTGATAGGTGCAGCTGCAGCCGGCATGTTCCCTGCATTTCAATGAGGTTTGCACTTTATCTCTTTGCTGCCCTCCAACTATGTCTCTCCCTGTCTCACCTCGCACTTTAACTCCTGTCCTGCTCTCACTTAAAAGACATCCTACTGCCCATTTAGCACTCTCTCCTCCATCTTTTCTAGACCAGTTTTGTCTTTCGTCACAAGAGGGGTTTCAACAAGTTGAATGTAAGCTATTTAAAGTAATTTCAAGGCCTTAAAATACAGATTATTGGACTCTTCTGTATATCCTCCAATGAAGGTTTCTGCTCATTCAAAGACATTTCAAATCATTCTCTTTCATTCCATTTATCATTAACACTCTTTTTTTCCCCCCATGAAATCAGTTTATTGCCGTACTTTTTTCTCTACTTTCAACTTGCTCTCCTCAACAGGGCCCCTGCCCGTGTCTCTCCAGGTGAAATGGCAGCTTGCAGCATGGAGGAATGGGAACGAACTGTATTTTACCGATATGTAAGGGCCACACAATCTATGAGCACAAGCATAGGCTCACAGCTTATAAACACAGCCAACTGCAAGTAAATGCAAGCAATTGTCACAGACTTTCAATTTCATTTTAAAAGTCGGTGCATAGATTTGTTTAGGTTAGTGAGGCAAAGTTGCCTCGCTAAACTTCTGTGTATGTTGTCACAGTTTTCAACTGCAGATCACAAACAAGAAAGATACATATAAATTCCCCTTCTCACTTTAACCTCAAAGTGGTGACCCAGAGAGCAAAGTGATGTTTTCATCTAACTCTTACTTAATTTCCTTATCACTTCATGCTCTCCACATTTTTGTCCTATTTAGCAGTCAAAAATACTTGCATTCATCAAGTTTCACCTCTCCCTAATCAACCACGTAACCCCAGAGATCTAGATGTACAAAAACCACAACACATAACAAGAGAAAATGAACAAAGTGAAGAGAATTAAAGATATATGCTTTCATGAATTTTTAAAGCAAGGACCCCTCAATGCACCCAGTGTTTTGCCCAAAGCAAACACATCACACACAACATTCAGTATTATGATGATGCAGTGAGTTGTGAACACTGCACTCATTGATTCCTCTGGGAGGGAGAATATCTTAGCATGTAAAGAACACTACAGCGGCCACCCTCAGCCTCATGGGAGCCAAGTACCATCCACAGAAATTCAAAGTGCTACCAAATTGATGCGTGGCTCCATGACTACAGTGACTAAAGGCAGAAAATGTACCCACGGGATCAAGAAATAAGGTAAAGCTTAAAATAATGTATAAGCCTATGATTAGGGTGAAATTAATTTAGATACCTATAACCCGGCTGAAAATAAAAGAGGGAAAAATACATATACAGGTGCATGTCAATAAATTAGAATATCATCAGAAAGTTAATTTATTTCCATAATTCAATTCAAAAAGTGAAAACCCAACTTACATAAAGTCATTACATGCAGAATGATATATTTTAAGCGTTTATTTCTTTTTAAATTTTGTTAATTATGGCTTGCAGCTAATGAAAACCCCAAATTGTGTACCTCATAAAATTAGAATATTACATAAGACCAATAAAAAAAGGGTTTTTAATGCAGAAATGTTGACCTACTGAAAAGTATGTCCATGTACTGTGCCGTATATGCGCTCAATACTTGGTCGGGGGCTCTTTGAGAGTGAATTACCGCATCAATGCGGCGTGGCATGGAAGCGGTCAGCCTGTGGCACTGCTGAGGTGTTATGGAAGCCCAGGTTGCTTTGATAGCAGCTTTCAGTTTGTCTGCATTGTTGGGTCTCATGTCTCTCATCTTCCTATTGAAAATACCTCATAGATTCTCTATGGTGTTTAGGTCAGGTGAGTTTACTGGCCAATCAAGCACAGTGCTCATTAAACCAGGTATTGGTAGTTTTGGCAGTGTGGGCAGGTGCCAAGTCCTGCTGGAAAATGAAATTAGCATTTCCATAAAGCTGGTCAGCAGAGGGAATCGTGAAGTGCTGTAAAACTGCCTAGTAGATGGCTGCACTGACTGGATAAAACACAGTGTACCAACATCAGCAGATGACACGGCGCCCCAAATCATCACTGACTCTGGAAACTTCACACTGGACCTCAAACAACTTGGATTCTGTGCCTCAGCACTCTTCCTCCAGACTCCAGGACCTTGGTTTCCAAATGAAATGCAAAATGTACTTTCTGAAAAGAGGATTTTGGACCACTGAGCCACAGTCCAGTCCTTTTTCTGCTTAGCCCAGGTAGGACATTCTGACGTTTTCTCTGGTTCAGGAGTGGCTTGACACAAGGAAAGCGAGAGTTGTAACCCATGTCCTGGATACGTCTGTGTGAGGTGGCTCTTGAAGCACTGACTCCAGCTGCAGTCCATTCCTTGTGAATCGCCCCCAGATTCTTGAATGGGCTTTGCTTCACAATCCTCTCAAAGCTGCGGTTATCACTGTTGCTTTTGTACCTTTTTCTACCACACTTTGTCCTTCCACTCGACTTTACATTAATATGCTTGGATACAGAACTCTGTGAACAGCCATTTTCATTTAGCAATGACCTTTCGTGGTTTAGCCTCTTTGTGGAAGGTGTAAATGACTGTCTTCTGGACAACTGTCAAGTCAGCAGTCTTCCCCATGATTGTGTAGCCAATTGAACCAGACTGAGAGAACATTTAAAGGCTCAGGAAACCTTTGCAGGCATTTTGAGTTAATGAACTGATTAGAGTGTGACACCATGAGTCTACAATATTGAACTTTTTCACAATATTCTAATTTTCAGGGGTACTAACGTTTGGGTTTTCATTAGCTATACGCCATAATCATCAACATTAAAAGAAATAAACACTTGAATAGTATCATTCTTTGTGTAATGAATCTATATAATATATGAGTTTGACATTTTGAATTGAATTACTGAAATAAATTAACTTTTTGATGATATTCTAATTTATTGACAAGCAGCTCTATTTTAGGGGAAAAAGTAGCTCCTTTTTTTTTTTGGCTCAAACTTTAAAATCTTAAAGTAACATTTAATTGTACTTATTGTTTTAGTTTTGGTCAAATATTCTTTATGTGTTTGTATATTACCCATCAGCTGAAACTCATTCCGAGCCGATTCACTCACCATCACACGAGGGTGGAGGGCCCTCAAACTCCAAGTGTGTCCCCAAATGGCAGGTGAGGATGCTGTTACCACTTAACTGGTAGCCGGGAAGGCATCTGTAGCGCACTATATTACCTGAACAGAGAGACAGATGGAGGAATCAGAGGAACAGACAGAGAGAAGCAACAATCCATATGATTGATAAAAGCCAAAATGTCTTCATACACAAAATCAGTGCCCCCTAGCTAGGTTACTTAATATGACACAGAATGTGTCTCAGTGGAAAATGAAACTCAAAATAAAGCCCCACTGGGGATCCTGTAGACTGTTTCTGAATAATAAGTTGAGAAGTTATGCAAATAAACAGATAAGAAGAAATCACCTCTGTTGTCTTCCACAGGAGAAAGCACCTTCCTCAAATCCCTCTGGGTTTCTGATTATTTTTTCAAAATCATATACTTATACTGCTACGTGAAAAGTCTCACAGTTATGTAATGTGGTTGGGAGTCTGCATTCAGTTCGACTGCCTTAATGGATGTGTAGTCAATATCAGAACGAGTAAACTTTGTGCAAACTGACAGTGGAACTATGAATGCTACAGTTCCACAAGTCAGGATGGCACCAACATCTTATACAGAAAAGTTAGCAGCGCCTAGTCAGCGGTGAATGTGTGCGTGTCCATATGTGTGTTGATAAGTTTTTTTAGTGACAGCGCTTCCCACCTACCAATTTTAAATTCTTTGCTTGCCATGAGAATCTCTGCATTAGGAATGATCGGGGGAGGCAGGCAAAACTGCAGTCTGTAAGCTGTATAGAGAGAGCATCAAAGCCAAGGAAGAAGTCAAAATGATTACAGAATATCAGCAAAATATCTGGTAGAAATTATGAGTGTAATTCACATACCTTGGTAGTTGATGCGAAACATCCCACCCTTCTCTGTGTTACTACGGAAACGTATCAGCACCTGATTGGAAGTGCTGCTGGGTGGGTCATTGGGCTCTCCATCAGTGAAGATTCCCAGTTTCCTGGCTGTCTCCTGTGGACCATCCCTGAAAGAGAAAGGGTCACAAGTCAACTGTGGAAAAGTGATGATGATTACAGTAACTGTGGGATTTTTTTGTCAACAGCCTCTGCTCAAACGCTCGCTCTGCGTCTAATGAGAAAGCACGTCTAGGTCCCTGACGCATATCTGTGAGAAAACCAAAGGAAGCCACATGCCACTTTATTGTCATGCAGCTTCTAGCAGCAGAGTATAATGAGGCAGCTCACTTCATCATGCGCAAAGCAATTTCTCTGGGCTGTTCAGGGTGATTATATTGAAATAAGGTAAAAATTACAGATAAACGTGGAATGACAGGTCTGGATTGCACTTTTCTTGCGATCTGTGATCCAGTGGGAGTGACTCTGGAAAGCTGTGGGCCAGCCTTGGCAGTCCCCTGGCGTTGCCATGGCCGATTAAGCCAGCTCCCACATTTCCTGCCACAACCATTCAGCTAAAAACCATCTGTCTTTGGCTGTCAGACTGGGCATGGGAGATTACAAACAGCTCTGGAAACAGCTGACAAGGGATTGCTGCCTGACAGCGCTCTGGCCAAGCCACCATTACGGGCCCATTTTCTCGTCTCAGTAGTTCAGTTGACAGATACACAGTGGTGGTAACTGGAAACTGGGGAGAACAGAAGTCCCCATCGTTGCTCTGTATGAGCTCACAGGGGAAGTTTAAAAAAGCATTGGGGGTAGTTTAAAGAAGAGTGACAATACCCAAATATTTTGGCAATTTTTTTGTCAAACAGTGAAGTCTCCATAAACTTCAAAATCTTTAACATATTTGTATCCAAACATTGGTGGTACCCCCTCACAATGTGGAATTTTCACGTGATGTTCAAGTTGCCAGTGTGGCTGGCAGTCAGACCTCATGTCTCACTGAGCGCTGGGAACTTTGGAGCTCATCTCAGGAAGAGGGGATCAACTAGTGCTGGCAACCATCATGCATGCAAAATCCTCGTCTTTGGTCCCACATATGGCAGGGCCAGTCGTCCATTATGGAAGTGAGGAAAGGAAGCTTATGCCTTGTTTCTTAGTCAGGCATAAAAATGTACTCCTACAGTACCGAATAAATGTGTTTCCCCTAGCTGACACCTACACTCTGTGGCATACATATTTAATGGGGTGGGAACAGTATCCCACTCATTTGTCATGATGGCCAGTTGCATACATTACATGTAAGTGTTTGGTTTTAAGTAAATGTGAGAGAAAATGCATAGTTGTATTTTTTTGTAATTAAGACTGCAAATACAATCGCATAGCCAAAACTGGGTGGGTCATATCTCATTTTGAAGTTCAAACTGCTCAATTAAAATGCTTATGAGAAAAAAAAAAAAGAAAAAGGAAGAAAAAAGCTAGAGTTCAAAAGGTTGAAAGTTTAAGTGGGTGACAAGAAATTAAAAGTGATGAGAATGATGCTGCAAGTAAATAAATACATATTTCAGTAGCAGTGAAGATCATGAAGTACAGGGTTCAACATTGTGATGAGATGGTTTTATGATGTTAGAGTACTACTGGAGAGTTGGTGTAAATACCATTTAAGCTTGCCCGCAAATGAAAAATGAACATTATTGGATATTATTACAGATATTTGCACAGAATTTTATAAAAGCAATTTCTACCTAGACAATATGTCAAATCTTACCAGACAGTGAGGAAGTCGTGTGGCCCGTGAACCTGAAGCAGGGTGAAGTTCAGCTTGATGCCGAAGCCCGGGGCGATGGTGATCAGCCAGGAGCAGTCAGCTGAGTTGGGGTACTCCTCTGGGTAACCTGGCGAAAAGATGCTCCCATTTTCTGATGTGATGTTCCCACCACATGGCACTGAGTGAGAGGAAAGGCAGGAAGGGAGGCAGAGTATATACATACGTACTGCATATCAGTAGTCCGGGAATACAATAGGACAGATCCATAATTAAGCTGCAATCAGTGGAAAAAGGAAATTTTTCATCCCCCTGTTCTTCTTCTTCCCTTCTCAGTGTCTCTCTCTCCATCTATTTTTCACTCTTCATCTACTGCCCAAGCGGTTGTCTGAGCTAAAGATTAGCCAGTAAAGCCTGTTAGCAAGTGGGGGCTTGGATGGAGTGTTTTTCTAAGATAAGGCCTCAACCTTCTCCCATTGGGGGTACAGAGAGAGAATGGGGCGATGAGGCGAGGGGTACATGTGGACGGGGCTTCAAATGTATGTATATATATATATATAGTATGTGTGTAATATGGATATGCATGAGTAGCGAGTGCACAAACTTGTGAGTTGAGTGACAGAAAAGGTTAAAACAGCATGTTGTCAGAACGGAAGCGCAGCTCTACTACACACATGGATGCTACCCTGAGGTTAAAAAACAATACAGTAACACTCACTCACGAACATAAAAACAACCCTGCAGCTACCGTGGAATCTAAAATATATATGTATAGATGTTTCAAGCATTCCTCGGGAGCTCAGTAAGTTACTCAGTAACCGCACTTAACGATTAGAAGCTTAACATTCCTGCCAGCGACATACTGTATTCACTGTGGAATAGCAGGGAAAATCAGAAAGAAGTGGTAATCGCAGTAGTGCAGGCATCTAAAGCAACGCAGACAGTGCTTTCAGCTTAATGAAACACCCTTGGATGCTTTTGGGTATACATATATATATATCGTTCCTGAAGCAGGAATCAAATTTATTTATTTATGTGTTCGAATCATTTTATGGCTTTTTGCCTCAAAATACAGGAAAGAAGGGTCGACCAAAGGGATTATGTTCAGCAGAGGGCCCTGGCTGCAATTAAACCTGCACCACTGCGAAATGGAAATGGACATGGTGCACGGTCTAGATGAGCTACTGTGGCATGCCAGGATTGCATGTTTTATCCTTCTGTTTATCTAACGGGTTATTTGTATGGCCATGTTTTACAGCTGCGTGCTTTACTGCTTTGGCGGACAGGCCAGTCTGCTGCTGGCTCACCTGTTGAACTTGGAGTTGCACACCCGACTCATGTTGACAAGTTGTTTTCAGGCTTAGCTAGGGTCAAATAAACTTGACATAACATTGCATTTCCTCCTAAATACAAAAAATTAAGAGCGCAATATTTTTCGGTAGACTATGAAAGTACGCAAAAAAAGTGCCACAATTAATTGAAAAGTGGGAAAGAAATAAAAAGTAAAGGGTATAATGGAAAGCATTTGAGATGGAACACAATGTCATGACAACGAGGTCAGTGACGGTAAGATAACATAAATTGTGAATGTTTTTTAGGAATTTTTTGCATGTATGACAATATCCGTTAAAAAATGTTACTGCCTTACGTGGCTTGATTTTTCCCTAATCTAGAAATGAGGAAAGAAACGGAAAGAAACTCAGAAACTTTATAATTTGCAGTCACTTTAAATCTAACATTGCCGTTAGTCTGCAAAGCAGTTGGATGTGTGTGTGCGCGTGTGTTTAGGTATATTCATATAATCACAGAGGTATCTCTTATCTCATCATCTCCTGCAACGTCACCACCATATCAAAGCCTTGAAGCTCACACACAGTCAAATCCTCATCAATCCTCAGCTATCCTCACCATTGTAGAAGGCAAATAAATAGTACAAGATAAAAACAGTATGTGCAACCAAATATGTCAGAATAGATGTCAATATTCCATGCAAAAACAGATGACATGTCAAGGAAAACAAAACAAATTCTGTACCTTATGAGTGTACAAACTACTCACTGCATTGGTGCAGTAAAAAGCTGTATTGCAACAGGATTAATATTATATTAATGTATGTATAATGTGCACATATGCATTTTCTTTCCTTGCAGGTAGAGTTTTCTGGGCTAAAATAATCTTCCTTGAAAATTGAAAAGGCTTCTACAAAAGGGCTGTGGGAGACTAAACTATTCCAGCTCCTGCACTTTCACTCTGTTGCCCCTTTCGCTCAATCACATTTATCTCCCACTCGTCCTCGTTCAAAGTTCCCGTGTCATGGGCATCACCTCCCTCTGTAATTTTACCTGCCTCATTGAATAATCGAAAGCTAGAGCGTGAGAATGTGGGTCAAGGACGAGGCAACAGAATGAGCCGCCGTTACTTTTCTTTTCAATTTGGCCACTCTTTTATCCATCGTTTATTTGTCTCTACCTCGTTAGCACAGTATTGATTTTCATCGAGAAATGCTTTGCTTGATTAGCAGGGGGATGATAATTCAGTTTAATTGTATTATTCATAATAGATACTCATTATTTTCATAGCCCTACTTTGCATTAATGATGTAATAGCTCTACACACTCCAAAAAGGAAGTTACTGCGTTAAAATGTTGGTTTTGTGCTCATGAGGCTGTTCTGATCTGTGTTCTAATTAATAAAATGTGCCCATAGCATTGGTGCATTGAGAAATCTAAAATTCCTAAAAAAAAAGTGGTGCCATGTTCACAAGTGAGTATAGAATGTCCCACTAGTTCATACCCAGGCAGACACTCAAAGGAAACAGACTGGCCCACGTTGTAGCCGGCACCCACCACCACCCCGTAATGGAAAGGCTCTGGATCAGGACACTCCTGGAGCTCATAAGCTGAGGGAGAGAACAGCATGCACAGTACATCAGTCTCTTCAAATTAGAATTTATCTTTACTATAATTCAACCACATTAAAGTATTGCGGACATAATAACCTACATTTAAGAAAATAAACATATTGTAATTTAAAAAGGTTGCTTCCATCCTCCATTTTGATTTTCCATCTTTAATTCCCCTTCCTCGTTTGTCTGTTGTTCTTCCTACTTGTGCTCAGCCTCCCACTTACTCCTCCTCCTCCTCCTCCTCAGACAAAGGTTTTCAAAGCAGAACACCAGGGGCGGGTTTGACTTGTGCCAGAGGAGTATGATGCAGTCATCAGTTGTGCAGGGAAAATAATCTGAATAATCCACACACACACACACCCCACCCCCGCACCCTCTTGGATACAAAAAAAAAAAGCAACTATTGAGCCAGAATAGACTAAAGAAATTGATTTCTATGGATCATAGCTTCCCTTTGTTGGAGATAACTCATGCAAATGTAGCAAAGGGGAGTCTACGCAAATATAATGTTTGATTTATATGCTAATGTACACATAATTATGTAAATGTGAAATGTTACCTTTCGATTTGCTGGCTTGTTTGTTGAATCACAAAATACAAACTTTGTGTGCCTGTTGCATTTGCAGACGAGGACATATCCTTCCTTGCAGCCATACAGATGTGTAGTGAGGCTTTTATTGGCACATTGTCAAGAAATCAGTTTTATATACTTAGATTTCTAGAGATAGGGATTTTACGGGCTCCTTCTGTCAGTTCTTGGCCTAATTTAATAATGGGATAAATAGTGGCTGTTCATGTCACTATGAAAAGAGATTAAATGTGCATAAGTGAACGTGCAGAAAAAAGAACGACTCCCAAACACGATTACTTGCTTTTACAGATGTGGTTCATCTATATGACTCACACTCCTAAAGCGATTATGTGCATGTATCCTTTGAGGGAAAAATCTCAGATCTCGTAGTTTCAATTGCCGATACATTTCTTTTTTTTAATCTCACCTAGCTGCAACTCTGCATAAACCATATTTCACTGACGACAAAAAAATAAAAAAATAAAAAGGTTTGTAGAAGCCAAAATGATCCAGATACAATAAAGTAATTACTGGTTTGATCAACTCTTGCAGAAGAAAGTGACTCATTATATAGGTACAGATTCATCTTTGCAATTAATGTAGTCTTGGTGATTATACTCATTATTACAAATTTATAAGTCTATTTTTGTCTGAGACCCTCCTGAGGCTGATCATTATTTCCTGCTCCAATCTCCATCTTTAATTTGGAGGTTTTCAAGTGCGCTTTCTTAGGTGACAGCGTCGGCTTCTTACCCTGGTACTCGAATCTGAAACCGGGTTTGTTCTGAGAATGATCGCTGTGGAAATACACTGTGGTCTCATGGGAGGTGGTGAGAAGGGAGGAAGGAATATCCTGGCCACTGAATCGGCCAATCACTGTGCTGGTATCAAGGGGCCCATTACGTATCTCAAGGAAATCGTGGTTGGCCTCAGTGGAGAAGTTGAGGAACTGTATGTGGGCACCTAGGGAAAAAACCAAGACTTAAATTATGTTCATCAACAACGAGTGCCACCACGCGGCTTTCAAACGTCCACAAATTGCATTTGAATGCTTTTGAGTATGAAAGGTGTGTTCATCTGTAAGAGCCTCTTCTTGTACTCACCATAACCAACTGGCAGATAGATCCTCCAGGTGCAGTCACTGTTGCTGGGGTAGTTGCCAGGGAATCCAGGACTGAGTATCATGCCCTCCATCTCCTCCCGGATTCCACCGCATCGAGCTGGCAGAGAACAGACAAAGCATTTCATTAACACCTGCAATTCTCCAAGATTAAACTCGCATTACAGTGTAGTTCTTTTTAGAACTCTTGTTTAGAGTGGAACTCCTGAAGAGTAAAACTAGAAAACAGTTGGGGCTTTTATAAAAAAAAAATATATCAATATTGAAAAATAGTGTAGCATAATGCAGTTTATTTATTTTTAGCTAAAGCATTGCAGAGAGGAAACATTTCAAACCTTAAATCACAAGTCTGTGAAGGTGAGATTAGAAATGAGAGACTGGGTGGAGAAAATTATGAACTTTCTTTTGGGCGGGTATCTCATTGTTCCATGGCAAGGCAAGACTGCTTTAATAGCAGATTGATGTGCTTCAAACCAATAAAACAAAATGCTCTTAAACAAATCATTTCTAAGATGCTGATGCCTTTTCCTAGGTCATCCAACGTGGATGCTACCAATGCAAAACCTCAATGTACGGCAACCCAGCAAACCAATCCGTTTTTAATGACCTGGGATCTGAGAATGACTCAACAATCAGCTTGCATATTATACATATTACCTATTACATATCATACTTACATATCAAAAAAGAAACAACACTCCCTTATACATTAAGTCTACCACCAAACCAAATACCATCTATTTTAATTTGATCACATTAGATTTTCATTGCCAATGTTTTAAATATTTAAATGATTAACTTAATTAAAGGCATGATTTCCCAAATTTCACCAACCATTTGGGAAAAACACAACCACAAAACAACAAACAAAAAAACTTTATCAGACTATAAAGGAACTTTGGAGTTCTTTTTACTTAAGCTAACAAGTGTCATATCTTTTGGTGCACTTCATTCTCCTTTCATTTTCAACCACTAATGGATAAATGCTATAAATATCTTGACTAAAACCAGGATTTTGACTCAAAAGAGTTAGTGAAGGGTGAAACTAAAAAAAGTGAGCACCCCCACCCCCAAAAAAAAAGATGAAAAGATACTATAACTAAAAGTATAGGAATTAGCTGACGCAAAAATGACTCAGGAATAGCAAAAGAATCACTAGCATGTTAAAGTAAAGCAAACACAATGGAAAAGATTTTGACCTATTTGGGGGAAGCAGCTGAAGGAAGCCGAAGGAAAGAGAAACTAAGTAGAAATGTAGGGTGCTGTACCACTGTGTTTCAGTAAGGGAAACATGAGGGGTTAAATGTTATCTTGCAGCAGCACAAATTGCGTGAGGTAATCAGAATGCTGATGACTGTGAACATTATGAATCATCCCTCTAATTTAACCATTCCTGCACTGACATGGAGCTACTTAGGCAAAGGCAGGCTGTTCAAATAAGTAGGACCTCCTTTTGAAGTCTCATATATAAGGAAGATATGAGGTGCAAAGGGAGGAATGCCATTTCATTCAGTGTGTGCACTCAGCTTCTAAAAACTATTTCAAAAAATGTTTTTTTTTCTGTGTGTGAGCAGTGGAAAAGAAACAGAGCTAATACATGTATTTGTTCAATTGGTGTGATATTTTAAATTTTGATTTCATTCAATGGATGATGAACAAAATGCACTTTCATGTCTTTATATTGGGACCTTGGCCTGAGAAGGTTTATATAATTTATTTATTTTTTATTTGTTTTTTTGTCAGGGACAATGCATATAATGTAAGGAATAATTGGGCCTTCCATAGAAAAGATGTGAAAAGATGAATAAATGCAACAGAAGGAAGGACAACATAGATGCAAATAAGGAAAAGAAGGTATTTTTACCTATGCAGAGAGGAGGTGGGTAGTTCCATCGTCTGACAGTCCCAGGCATGCAGGTGATGTGTGAATTCCCCTACAAAGAGCATCCACGCACCAGTGTGCACACACAAAAAGGCAACAAAAACAGAAGAATAAGACATTTATATAGCCCAATGTCACTCAAACTAATGCTCCAATTATTTGAACCTGCTGCCTTTTTACACATGACTTTGTGAGCCAACTTAATGGTTGAATCCATCCCAACTGGTCGAGAAAATATAAAGAGGGAGCATATCAAGTCGGGTGATCACACGCTGCCAAAATTAGCAATAATCTATTTTTAAAAGCTTGTTAGTTGAGATTCAAAGCTTGCCCTAAATGACTGTAAATTTGATTTGAACAAAGGCACAAAACACAACAGACTCAAGGATCAAGGACATTATTATAGTTCCATTTTTTTTTTTTTTTTTTTTTAAAGAAGTTAGCTGACGTTTTTGGAAATTCTTATATACTTTATAAAAGCCGTAAAATGTGGAGCACATGTCTGTCTCTGCTACCATGATGATTTCAGAAATTGCGAAGCTTTTGAATAATAAGCAACAATGTCATGAAACATAAATGCCACCCTGGCACATTATGAGGCAAAAGAGCTTGAGAGGTCGGATAGCCCTGTTTTAACAGCTTGACTAACTTGTTATGAGATAAAATGTGATTCTGTAGCTAATTTTAGTGTCTGAATACATTTACATAATTCTCCTGGATAATGCCTCCACTGCAAATACTCTGAGAAAAGCAATATTCTGGTCATTTACATGATTTCAAATTAGAATTTAACACTTCCTGAAATATCACACAACATTTTTTTTGTCAATAGGATTTATTTTATTTTCATCCTGTAGTTCCATGTGGAGGTAATCTGACCCATCGAAATGGCACCGTCCTATCGCCTGGCTTTCCTGAACCTTACCTCAACAACCTCAACTGTGTCTGGAAGGTCACTGTGCCTGAAGGATCAGGAATCCAGGTCTGTATATCAGCCTTACTACCAGAGGCAATTGGTCATAGGGACTGGTTTAAATGGATGTCACTGGGCATCTTTGATAGAGCTCAGGATGACATTTACTCTTTGACACTATCATTTAATTTACATGTTAAGTAATTATTTTAGTTCCTGAAAGACCCATAAATTTAAAGTATTTAAATCTGCTGTATCAAATATTGACATGTTAATCATTTATTAAGGACAATGTCTATCACAAAAACACAAAGCGAAACCAATCAAAGGGAAGAACATGACATAGGTTCTTAAACAGTAAGTGAGGACATTTGGGAATACTTTGTAGTGTATAATGAGGAATGCGATGCAATGTTTAAGTGCAATTACTTCAATTCAATTCAATTACTTTGAACTACTGTATATAGTGTTTTCTGCAGATGTCCCCTAAAGCCCACATTTACTACAGTGAAAACACTGGTGGAATGATCAGAATATCTAAGAGGTGCTCACAATTCTGAGTTTACAGCATCACATCAAATAAATTATCACCAGCAGATGGAAGATACCTGTCGTCATGTCTTTCCTGCCTTTGGGCTATATGTATTTGAACAACTTAAGGAGAAAACTGTATCATCACGCATCACAACATTCAGGGTGGATGATAAAGATTCATCTCAGCAATCATTCCTTAATCTATAA
Organism: Mola mola; assembly: GCA_001698575.1. Classification (NCBI taxonomy): domain Eukaryota; kingdom Metazoa; phylum Chordata; class Actinopteri; order Tetraodontiformes; family Molidae; genus Mola; species Mola mola. Next base: position 13,592,197 of record KV751318.1, read on the forward strand.
CAACCCTGAGATCATTGCATGCATAATTTAGTCACAGCAAAGGGATGCAAATAAACAAATGCATTTGATAGCAGGTGTATATTAATGCTAAACTCGAAGCAGTCTTAGTCACATGAACATGCAGTAATCGGACCATACAGTTCATCTTCTTAAATAAAGTCTGCTGCAGGTGGCAAACCATTAGGTTTACCCCACTTTATTTTGCTGACATTTATTCACTATTGTGTGATATATGTATCTGACTGAAAGCAACATTTGTATAGGTAAAAAGGCTACAGAGTGTTTTAAAAACTACTTCTCGGATAGAGCCCAGTGTGTGTGTATATGCAGATGATCATAAGCTATGCTTCATGGAGACCTCAAACGGTATACTTCAAGGTTCAATTTTAGCTCCATCGTATCTTCTCTATTAAACAATGGGAAGGGCACAGTCACACTTAACATAAACTTTTACGCAGATTATACAACACTCTACTCAGTCACCTCTTTTCAGGCTGCTGATGACCTTCAGACAGCTGCAGCCATCACTGTGTGAGTTAAAGCTAGCCTTCACTGCTATGAAAGCCAAATCTGCTTCAGAGTTCACTCCCAGATCTTAGATAATGTTGACATTCATACCCTAGCTGTGGAAAGTATAGGTTAGGCTTGTTTATATTATAGAAACAATGCTTGTTTTAAATTATCAGCCAAGAAAACAGTGGTGCAGGCTACGTTCTTAAGTGTTCTGGACTATGGGAACATTATGCATGTACGTTGTATCCCAATTTTATAACCAACTCTTTGTCACACATCACTGTGTACTTTATAATCCGGTCTCCTGGTTTCTATTAAGCCTAAGAGGACAGCAGCATTGGTACTTTTTTACTTACAAAGCCTTACTCGGTAAACATCTTTCATATTTATGTAACCACCTGTCACCAAACTGCTGCTGTTAGAATGTTAGAAGTTCCACTCAAGTAGATGGCTGCCCCTCCAGGTACCCTGGATCTTCTCAGAGCCTGGACCTTCTCCTGTCATTCAACCTGGCCATCATATAACTTTCAGAATACATGACAGCTTAATGAGTTTAGCTTTATAGGAGAGATGAAAAGATTGGCAAAAAAAAAAATAAATAAAAATTCCCCATTGTCAGTTTTACTTGTGCTCATTTTTGATTTGCACTGTCTATTATGTAACTATGTAATGGTGAGCTATCCTGGCAAAATCTGATTCGAAAAGAGATTTTAATGTAATGGGACTTCCTGGTTAAATCAACGTTGAATAAATAATAACGGAAAAGATGTGATCCTTGCTTAAGGTGACACCTGAGGGAAAGAAAACTGACAACTTAAAACACCTGGAAAGAATGAGCATTATTGTGCTTTTATTGTCTTTCATGGTCAAACCATATAGGGAGCTGAGAAACATTACCTGTAGAGTATATCCAGGTTCACACTGGAAAGACACCACATTATTCATCTGAAGACGCTCCCCAACCTTGATGCCATTCATTGGAACCACAGGCTCTGGACAGCTGGTCAGAGACACCGCTAAGGATGAAGATAACAGATTTGAAATGTCAAATTCTAATCCAATATGTGACCAAAACATTGCAAGAGAAACATCTCACCCTGGTAGAAAAGACAGCAATCAATTTGGAAATATACTCAAGTTGTTTTGTTTTTTGTTTTTTTTCTTACTTACTTTTGTATTCCAGCCTGAATCCAGCAGCAGACACACTAATATCAGAGAAAAAGTGGAGGTACAGTTGGTTGGAGGTGCTGTTGAGGAGAGCTGGGACAGTGGTGCCTTGGGGAGAAGATTAATAGTGGGAGTTTAGAAACGCTTTCCTGTATAGGCCAACCATAACTAACTACGTATGTCTACTATCAAACAGTTATAACTGTACTGCCACTGGGACTTTCAATCAAAACTAAACAAAAGATGTAAGTAGCTGACAGACATATTGTTGACCTCTTAATTATCAAACAATTGCCATTGCTGAGGAAAGAGAACATACATGCTATGTAATTTTTGTAGTTTTTTTTTTTTTTACAGGTTTTGTTTAGTCGCATTTGCCAACTTCCTTTCCCTCACTCAGTTGTGTTTGTGTGTATCTGAGTGTGTGTGCGTGAGAAAGAGACACATTTTCTGTCAGCTTTATCGTAAAAGATTTATTTTACGAGATGTATTTTATAAGACTCCAAAAAGTAAGTGCAGTTCAAGATTGGATTACAAAGCTTTCGAGGATACAATTGCACTGGAGCCAACATGGAGGCTATAATGGTTAGCTTCTGGGCAAAAAGTCTCAAATACCCAGTTGAACAAGCTGCTTCCCCTGCAAAGAAAGCCGCCATGCATGCACTGCTTGGTCATGAGAAATAAATGACACTCCATCAGAGGCTCTGATTGGTTGCTTTTGGTGAAGGATTTTTACTGGTGTTTTTAAACTATCTGACTATCTGTGTCATCTACTACTGTCAGGAAATAGTGATCTTATTTATTTAATCTTAAAAAGTTACCTACTGGACCTTAAAATTACTGAGATTTCTCCGGATTTGACCATTGTTGGAACAA
>KV751318.1:13603777-13614287 GCA_001698575.1 Mola mola
GAAATATTTTTGGGGGGGGGGGGGACTGTTTCAGGTTTTCATTCTTAAAATGCAAATTACATTACTCTAGAAGCTGAAAATTGTATGAATCTTATTTTCTGGTTTTAAACAAGGCACTCAGACACACACATATATATATATATACTGTGTATATATGTGTGTGTCTGAGTACCTTGTTTGCCTACATAATTCCATGCGCATATTATTCTGAGACTTGACATGCATGATATATCAATTCGGGTTTATAAAGAATGTGCATGCACATCTGGAGGCTGCTGATATGTTGTCCTTGTGACTTTTTGAGTTGTTGTTGTCACTGCTAAATTGTTTTACAGCTCACTGGAGCCCACCTGCAGCCACAGTGGCTCTGCTGTGTCAGCAAGTTGTCTCTGGCTCTAACTGGATCCTTATAAAAGGGATAAAGCTAAGGCACAAGGATTCTATTAAGTCCCCTGTCAATAGCCAGGAGATCAAATAGTCAAATGACATTTGCTGATTTATAACACACTTTTGATGATTACGAAAGAAAGCTGTATAGGGGCGTGCACGTCATATCTCTTCTGCCTGCAGTTTAAGTTAATTGGGATAAAATGTGAATGAATCAGGGTATCCACTTGTAAATGTATGTGTTTTTGTTTGAGTACCTGTGTGTGCTCCAGAGAGGGAGCTGAGAACACGGGAGTGTTGTGTCGCCCCATCATAAACTTCCACAATGTCATTCAGAGCTGTATGGAAGAAGGCGAATTGACTGAAGACCACTAGAAAATAGATACAAAGACACCGGAATTAGAAAAAATGTTTGTGCTGAAAACTCCTAAATCCATTTGAATTAACACAGACTATCCACTGAAAATACTTTGAAGTGCTCACTTTCATTGAAAAATATCGACATCAATTTCAATCAACACTCAAAAATGTTACTAATACCAGTTGCAGCTGGGGTTTGTAACTTCTGGGAATCAAGCATGAGAACCTCCCCCTCCCCTCCCTGTGTCTGCTCCGTAGCTCTGCCCAACCCCGCCCCAGAGCTATTGAGAAAGGTTCATGGCCAGTGGTTTAGACGTGTTGGTCTTCCTTGTTATTGGCTCTTTACCATGTATGCAGCTGGTGTTAACGATGAAGGAATAATTTTTGCTGCTCGGATGGCCACCAATGTATTGGCCTTTCACCATGTTTGAGGACATGCATGCATGTCTACTCTTGCAGAACAGCCAATAGGAATACCCTATTATTGAAATGCTGCCTGATTGGCTGAAAAGTACAGGTACGTCTAAACTATATTCGGGCCATCGGAATTACAATATTCCCAAAGGGTATTATGACTCTTTTGTCCAATGATGGCAAAATAAATTACATACCCCTTCTTTAAGTTAGTAAAAATATTAAGTTTTACTTTTCAATTTCAAGCGGTTTAATATTGAGCCATAGACTAAACAAACCACTATGACTATTATGTCTAGGTATCAATACTGACTAAGCTGTCCTTTAGTGGCACATAGAGTAATAGGAGCTTGTCAGCAGATGGAATGCAATGACAGACACTCTGTTGCAAAATACTGTATGCAGCCAAAGCTTTATCCTGGAACTTTCATCCATTCAGTCCATCCCTTCAACTGTTAACGCCTGAACATGTTCAGCCTTTACAAATCAAATCCTTATTTTGTTTACTGAAGATAAAAGAGAAGGTAAAAGAGAAGTTAATGAGGGCAGAGTGGACACTAACTCTCCATTGGGTGTAATGGCAGGAACTTCAGTAAGACTCAGTACCTGTTTCCCCCTGCTAATCAGTATCTGTTTCTGATAGCCGTGTATCCGCTTTGATAAAAGAAGTGAGCGCATTTCAGTGACACCCACTCTGTCTTCTGCATTCAGCAAAATGGCCCATCATTAGGGCTGGTGCATCAGCTTAATGACAATCGCCGAGAATGGAGGCGAGTGCAATTTCGACGCGACATGACAAAGTGTGTTGCCTTGGGCTTCGCTGTCATTTTCCAGGAAAATGCAAATGTGGACTTTAATTATTTCAATTTTTTCTGTTCGTTTGACTCCACTGGTTGAGATATGTTGCTGACAGGACCCTAAAATGATTGGTGCCCAGTCTCTTGGGAGCAGTGCTGGACCTTGGAAAGGGCATCATCACCTTTGTGGGTAGAGGTACGCAAAAGCCAACAACATGTCAGCAACTCCTGTTTGGTGTAATTTAACAATGACAGGACTTGAGTTCTCCATAGAAAGGCTCATTAACTCAATACAGAGCCAGAGGGAGGAGAAGAATAGGCAGGACATTTAAACAAAAGGACAGACAGACAATGAAAAATGTCTGCGTCTGTATTTGCATGTCTGAGCTGTGTCACACTTTTGCATTGTTTTGCTGTCTAAATAATGTGCTGCTCCTCCAGTATCACAGGTACATATTGGAAGTAGGCTGTGACCTTTAAGATGGAAATGCCAAAACGAAGAGAAAATTCCGGAACTCTGGATCTTCCAGACACCAATTATTTGTGAGTGTGTGTGTGTGACAGATGCATTGTATTACCTGTATAAGACAGTTGCTAAGACCCTCCAAAATAAAATTAAAATATGTAGAATATTATGAGATCCTAGAGCATGATTTAATAGTGCATTTATATATATACTGTATATGTACTGTATATAAAAACACAAGCTGGGTAAGATCCCACAAATGTTTTTTTGTTTTTTTTTCTTTGCCTTACCGTAATCCTTGGGCACCACCACGGAATACAGACAGGTCTGCGCCCTGCTGTAGTTACCAGGGTAACCAGGAGACAAGACCACCCCCTCCAAACCCGTGTACTGTCCACCACATGGAGCTGGAGAGAGACACCGGGATGAGACTTGAAGAGACAGGACAAACACGGTAGGAAGGTGTTGAGCCAATAGAGATTCTATTTCTCCCCTATGTCCTGCGTTCCCAATCCTTTCTGTTCCATTACTCCTAAAGTACATTTCTTGTCTGATTGGACTTTGGGTGGGAGATGTCCCTGGTGTTTGCCAGAGTGAAATTGCAGTGTTTTCCAAGTGTCTCTCTGGCTTAGCTTGGGTAAGATGAAGCTCAGATCCTCTCTCCCTGCTTTAAAAAAGCGCTCTGGTCATGCTAGTATCTTTGTTCGTGTGCTAATCTCAAATCTGCAAATCTGTGTTTTCCTGCCATGCGCTGTGTGAGCATATATTTCACCTGACACATGACTGAGGCTTCACGCAGCGAGAACCAGGGATCCTTAACCAGCTTTTTTAGAGGAGGATGCACAGCGTGTGTTTGCTGTGCCGTGGGAATGTCATAACGCAGCTGGGGTAGCACAGGTGTGCGCGGAGCAGATGCAAAATAAGAAACTATCTGCAAACCGCAGATTAAATTATAGCTACATCCTCACGGACATTAATTTAGCAAAACCCACACGGCTCCACACATATAGCTGTAGGGCTCAGCTCGGTGTAAAAAAAAACAAAACAGCATAATCATGCGTGTTTACATATGATAAATCTATAAACAACTGATGTGGTTTGTTTTCCTAACAAACGTCTCCACGTGTCAGCGTTTACCAATGCAGATGGGTTTGGGCTTGTTCCAGCTTGGCTTGCCGTCTCCCCCCATGATGCAAGTGAGGGTCGAGTCTCCGTCCAGTGTGTAGCCACTGTCGCAGTGGTAGGTGACAGTGCAACCCAGCTTGAGCTCAGCACCCACCCGTGTCCCATTGCGCACCAGGCCTGGCTCGAAGCAGGACTCCCTGGGGTTCTCTGTGGAGAGAGGTAACACGTTGGAAAATCAGCGACAAAAGGGAGCGTGTGTCGGTATTTAATAAGGGGATTTTTTGCATCGAGCAGTAGCAGTGAAAGTGAAATAGAAATTGTTTTCCGCTATTGGTTCCTGAAATCCTCGGATTGCTCAATTCGTCGACTCACATTTTCTCCAAGCCCCTGTGTTCTTTCCACTTTAGGTAAATAGACCTCACTAACTGTCACTTTTGCCTCTAACCCTTGACAGTGCCCTTTCTTCTGTAGATGCTGAAAGTGTATGGCTGCGGAGACAGACAGGCAGCTGATTGAGAGTGGCACAGCTCTTGCCCAAGGTCTGCTGACTGCACACAACCGCCTCTCATACAACGCTTGGCTGTGCTCTCAACTAAAGAAGACAATGCACATACGCAAGCTTTCGCCCGCAAGCACACACATACTCACGTACACACTCTCTGCACTGTAGCTAACCACATATCAATCACCACTCCTGAGGTCCTAAGAAAGATGTCTTGCTCAATTTGCCATCACATTGTCCTTAGGTGGAAAATGTGCATGTGAGAGGAGGCCTGTCAATTTGGCACACTTCACAACCTCAGCGCTCAAACAGACATAGGAGAAATGCCCAAAGCTATTTAGTTCAGTTTTCAGCATACAGCAAACTTTGATTTTTGTGACTTAACGCACACAATAAAGACAAGAAAATATGAGCCAATGTTTTCTATTGTCGAGTAAAATGTAAGAAACAGCTTGTAATTGAAAGAGCCTCATCTTTCTCAACATCAACAAGCTGAAAGCAAACTTTAAATTAAATAAACATATCTAAACGCATCTATTTGTAACGACATGCTCTTTCTCATGCCAGCGGTATTTCTACAAATGGTATGTTATTGCTTGCCTTAGAGTTGAAAATGTTAGCTTTTCTGGAGACACTTCTTTTAAATTAATGAAGGGTAGCAACAGGGTAGTAGTGTTTTTACATTTTCTTGAGTGCCACTTAGAGAACATCTCAATAGTTTGATGAACGATAACATCCCATTCTCCTGTATCATAAAGCAAATGCTCATTGTGCTATAAGACAAGAATATTTTCTGTGTGAACAGTAATTATGGCAAAGTCTAACTAGAGTTGTAAGGATTTATTAATGTCACAACGTATATGTACAAGGAGCTTGGATCAATGCCCAGACAGGAGTGTGCCCTTCATAGCTGAAAGAATGTTAGGACAAGGCATGCGGTCTGTCTGTCTGTCTGTACGTCACTCAGGGCTCCTATTCTAGACAGGCTGGGTCCAATCCTGGGCTTATTTAAGCCCGAACCATCCCTCATCGCTTCCTTCACTGAACTGGCACACATGGCAAGGGACGGTGGATGTTTTGATGGATGTAGCGGGCACTTGGTGTGGATTGGCCCTGGACACAAGCCTGTGGTGAGAAGGTCGGTCAGCACAGTTAGCATGGCTGATTTAACAAGCCTTGCCCGGGACATTTGTAGGTGCGAGAGAATGTGGACGGGCGGCATCATATGATTTGGAAAATACTCAAAGGCATTTAAGAGACGTGATGTGAGGTGGAAATTAGCCTAGGAGTTGGTGAAGGTATTGAATTAGACAGACGTATGAGGGTGTTTGCACATGTGTGTTTCATGTGTGTATGTGTCTATGTCTGTTATTCAAATGTGTCTCAGGCATGGAGAGATTTTGCCCACATATTTCCCTGGAGACCCTAATCAGACATGGCCACAGACACGGAAACAAAAAGACATAACGACTGCTTAGTAAAGAGGCTGACAGCACCTCAGGCGGCTTTTGTAATGCAATTTTCAGTGGCAGGCTGACCAAATACTAGCTGCGCCAACTCGTCAACTTGCTGCTTCTTCATCAAATAGAGCCCAAACCCAAAGCCGAACATGCTTGTGCCATGTTGTTTGTCTGAAGCTGAGGAGGTAATTTATGTATTATTTGGTTATGGTTCATTAGTGTGGAGAATTGGAAGTGGGGAGAAGCAAGATTTTTTCTTGAACCACACACTGGGTCCATCTGGTCCTCCAGATTGGCCAGTGTGTGTATCACACACTGCAGTAAATATAGCAGGGAGTGTGTTATGGAGAAGGCGCTGTAAGACTTTCCTGATAAAACGGTATGTAAAATCTGCAAATTAATCACAGACCTGCTTCGCATTAAAAAGTAGCATTCCTCAATTGCTACATGGATCAAATTACATCTGAATGCCAGCCAAGTAGCAGAAAGCTCACTGTCAGTCTGGAAATGTTTAAATGTCTGAGATGTTAAAAAGCTCTAATTGAGGACGGAAGATGTAGGAAGAACACTTATCTGTCAAGCATGGCCTTTAATGAAGGTGCCCTGTCGTATTTAGAGCTTGTTCTGTGTCTGTATATTTGTCAGGGAGAAGCCACAGGCGCCAGGGCTGAGGCATAAAGGCAGAAAAAAGGGCATGCTGTGTTGTCTTTAAACCAAATGGCTCTCTTTGAATGGGGACTCTGAACAAGTCTGCAACATGTGTGAACCGCCACATGTGAGTAATTAAATCTGGGTCCCCAAAACAAAATGCTGCAGTCAATGAAGCTCAGATGAGACACGACAAAAAAATAGGCTTTTGATCTAATTTATGAGAAGCCTTTCGTGCAGCTGCTAAGCACTGATCAAAAGGAGCTTAAGCACACATGCTGTCAGCTTGTCATTTTCATAATTCATTGTGTTAGTCAGCTACTGGAGGAGGTACAGATCACTAATGACTCCCAAGCAAACCAAGGCATTAATGGGAGGGTTGTGTGCAGGACGCTGCAGCTCAGACACCCCATTCTTACTCTGAAGCAATATTCACAAAACTATTCTCGCTCACCAGGCGAGACACAAGAGAAATTTAAAAAGAAACAATCTGCAAGGTCGATTAGCAGCAGTGGGTAAATCCATTCTCACTCGGTCAGAGTGAGGACGTCAAAACGTGAATTGTTTGGGGGATAAGCCTCACATACTATTTGAAATGCACTGTTTTATTGAGAGGCTGAGGATAAAATGGTGCTGAAAACAGACACTGACACGTAAAATCCAGATGTCACTAGCTTGACAATTTTGCCTGATTAGCCAAAAAAGAAAGCCATTTTCTCAAGTCATACCTCCAACTTAAAGCGACCTACCTGTGTACTGCAGAACAAATCCATTGCTGCTGAGGGAAGCATCACTGCGGAAAGCTAAGAAGAGTGTGTTGGAGCTGCTTTCTATGCGATCTGGAACGTCTGTGCCATAGAAACTACCCAGCAAGGGGCTGAGGGAGTCTGGCCCATCGTAGATATGCAAGAAGTCATAACTGGGCTCCAAGCTGAACCTAGTAACAGAAATGTAAATTAAATATTCTTAAACATTTAATATGGACACAACATGCATCGTTATTATGGCAGCATTTTAAAATTTGAAAATAAATTACATTTCATGAGGTAAAATGATTGAATGCTCATTTTGTTGCAAAACACAATACGCAAAAATACACAAAAATACAGAGAAATCTTCAATTTCATTGTTCAAACACTCATTTTAATTTCTTTGCTACTGGTGCTTACTGGTTGAAGCTGAGAGAGATGACATAATCCTGTGTGACAGTAACTGTCCAGTCGCACTCCCTTCCATGTGGGTACGGTTCAGGATAGTCTGGAGACAGAATCAGCCCGCTAGGACCTGTCAGGTTCCCACCACACGGAGCTATGAAGAGGGATATATATATTGGTCAGCAAATGGAGCAGTTAACACTAGAACACCATTTTATGGCAGATGTGAAATGTATTTATCTAAAAGTAGATTCTGTCACACAATTCTTACATCTAATTTCCAATTAACTACTAAAGCTAAAAAAGCTTTTAAGGAACACATACATCAAAAAAGCCAATGATTTTCCATACAATTTCTATAAATTTACAGACACTAAACTAACAAATCTAATAACCATTGACACTTCTTCCCAGAGTCTACCCTGTACCTGCCAGTGCTATCTTACACAACCGCCCACCCCTTAAAGAAAAAAGAAAAACAGATCAATCTAATTAAGCTGAGCCCTAATTAAATGAGGCAGCTAATTTTAAGGTCTTAATTGCTGTTGTTAAGTCACAGTGTTTTACAGATCACCAAGTGTGTTGGGAAAAAGTAGAGGAGAAGGGGTCTGACTTGGAGGTCTGTGTTGTTATTGAGAAATAGAATAATCATATCTCTCCGTCTATTGCAGAGGCTGTAGAAGACTGTCTAGGGAACATGCCAATCGGGTCTGCCACTTAAATTCGCTTATGAAGTCTGTAAGTAATCACATCAGGAATGTGTACTTGTCTCCCAAGTCAGACCAGCAGAAGATTCCACAGGCAGGTTGTAGTTCAGAACATACTTTTCTTTTTATACGCTTCTCTTCCGGCTGGGCTAATTTATATACTTTCAAATCTCCCAAGGTAGTGTGCACACTAATGGAATATTATGTATTCTTTAACATAATGGATAAGTTAGCTGACATCTGCAAGTGTTTGTGATCCTAATCATATGCATCATTAGCTGCATGACTGATGACTGCATGCTGTGTTGATAAAGTACCTGTGCATGTGGGAGGGTCAGGCTGCCAGAAGAAGCGACCATTGATCTCGGTGCAGATAATTCTTGTGGCCCCTTGTAGGATGTAGCCGGGATCACATTGGAACACCACACGATCCCCAGGCTCCCTGCTGTCACCGCTGCGGGTCCCGTTCGTAGGCATTCCCGGGTCATTACAGGAAGTTGCAGTTGAGACTGAGGGAGCAAAAGGAAGTTCAATCAAAGAGATGATAAGAAAATGATCACAAGAGATAAAAAAAAAAAAAAAAAGTTATAAATAACAGTAAAACCTGTGACCATAATAGTACTATTGCTTTATACTATTTACAATATTAAAGCCTGTTGCTTGTCTGACCAAATTTGCACAACAGCAGATAGATCAATCTATTGCACATAGCCAAGAAAATGGTTAATAAATTGGCTATTTCCACGCAGTCCAGAAAGTAGAAATTTCTGCCCTGCACTGATATCATGAGCAGGACAATGAAGAAAATGTGTTATTGGATTATATCTCAAGCTTCATATTTGTCTATGGGACATTGAAATACACTGCTATTTATAAAAACGATTGCTTAGTGTGTAAATAAGATCTACATGCATTGTGTTTTCTGGCATCATGAAAATTTCAAGTTGTTACTATCATCCAATAATTATTACATGTTCATTTGCATCAACATTAATGTAAGATATTCCATTGGATTTGAAGTAAATTTGCAAGATTATTTGTGAACCTGTGATCGTGATACGCTGCCAGTATTTGCTGAAGCATTATGAAGCTAAAAATTAGATTGGAGTCTGTATCTGAACACACTCTAATTGGAGAGTGACTTTGGAGAGCTAGATCCTCAAAAGAAATGGTCACTCTCTACAGCCAGTTACGACTCAGCCATTCAAGCCATCTAACAGTTTCTTCCAATCCTCCTGTCACCCTGCTTGCTCACCAGAGAAATGCAGAGCGAAGCCCTGCTTGCTGGTGAAGAAGTCTGTGGTAAACTGCAAGCTGACAGTGTTGAAAGTGCTGTGGGCATCTGGGGGCAGCGCGGAGCCACTCAGCTCTCTCAGCAGGACCCCTCCATCCTGGGGGCCATCCCAGATCCGAAGCACATCGTGAACCTCCTCCGTGTGGAAAACCAGGAAATGCAGACTGTTAAACAAAAGGGAAAGATACTTCATAGGACATGACAGTTGAGCCACGATACCCAATCCGACATATTCAGACTTTACGCATATCACAAAACGCAGCCTGAATCAGACTTCAGGCCATTTTTAACAAACAACAATTGTAGCAGAAGTTTAAATTAAATTTCCCAAGAACTGGAAGAAAACTGTTCTGTCAAATAATGTTGATGGTGCACACCGACAAATTTCTACAAAAGTCCTTTGTATCCTCCCAAAAGGTTACTAATAGAGTTCATTACTTTGTGTGTGTGGCCTATATGAAAACTAAACTTCAACATCACCTATAATAAAGCAGCAGGGTAAAACAATAATAATAATTCAATTGGCAAGTCAAGTCAATTGTTCAAAATGTAAAAAATAATGTTGCACAGTAAGAGGGGGGGAAATTAAAGTATGTAGTCAAAGATCTGAGTGTTCAAAAGAATCATTCCAGATATGAACGCTACCAAATGAATGCAGGGAAGACAAAACATGGTTAAGGCCAAGTATAAACGAGGGAAACAAATAACATTTTAAAGAGAATCAGAGACAGCAATTCAATGGATGATCCGCACTGTCAGTCAAACAGATGCAGCTGCCAAAGCATTTAATAGTTTCAGTGTAGACATCAGAAAGATGATGCTGTCAAAATATCTCTCCTTCAGGTTGTCACAGACAGCTGTCAGCTAACTGGTGGTCCACTGGATATGAAATGCCCTGTTGCCGTGAATGAGTGTGTTTCGTGTGTGAAGCACCCTCAAAATATTGGATTCATCGTAATAAATATCTTGAAGACTTGCGTATTTGTAAGCGTGTGTTTTTGAAGGGCGTAAGTCTAAAAGGATAGGAAGTGCACTTCAGAATAAATGAGAGACTGGTGATAAAACTTTTTTTTTTTTTTTTTTCAAAGGCTCTCTTTGGAATATGTGTAACATTTACCATGCATGTCACACACAGATACTGGAGAACTACTGTCATCTTGGCACTGCAGTTAAAACAAATCCACAAAATGAAGCAA
>KV751318.1:13614340-13630859 GCA_001698575.1 Mola mola
TTTCAAGTATTTCACTTGTAGTGCACAGCAAACAACACTCATTGTGTTAAAATACCCACGCAAATCTTAATTTCAGTCTTGAAAATAGCAATCTGGAGAGGTCTGTTTATTTTTTTTTTTATTTTGTCCACAAGTTTAAGCTTATCTCATTATAAATCTGCCCAGAAGCAGTTTTCTCACAACGTCTTTTTAAAACTTGTTGAAAAGTAATCTCTGTGCTAGTCAGCCACAGAAAACCATAGTATTTGTTGTGCTTCATATATCCTCATCCCTTTACGCACGCACGCTACACGCACGTACACACACACTGGGCCATAAGCCACAGATGATCCAGAAGAGACACAGCAACCCAATGATATGTCGGGTTTAGCAACAAGTTCCCACCGTTTCTGCATAATTGGTGTCAGACTCCGATTCCCATACTGTCTGATGTGTGAGCAGCAGCCAGCGGCTACTGAACAATGTGCTGTGTGTGGATATACTGTACATAACCTACTTGACAAGTCCCGTGAAAGAAGTCCGCATATAACAAACAGATGCCGACAGGCGCACCGGCACATATTTACGCAAATGTGCACTGATAGGTATATTTGAAGGGTATGCTGCATTACACGCACGCATGAGTTTCTGCGCTTTGGAAACAGATGCAGGAACAGAGAGACGCACGTATGTACAGCCCACATATTACCCTCCTTATTGTTACAAAGCAGCACATCATGTTTCCGACATTGTCCAACAAGAATTAGCATACACAACACTATCATTACTTTCTACTGTGATATACAGTTAACAATTTAAAGCTAAATAAAAGATTTAAAAAAATATACTAAATAAAAATAACCAGCAACACATTATTAAAAGATACAGCATGAAAAAAAATAAATAAATAAAAAATGTGCCTGCGAGAAAATTTACTTCTCGTCAATACTTGGGGCTTCACAGAAAGCCAATTCAAATGAGAAATTAGACAGTATCAAATCTCAAAGTTTCCGATTAGAGACATGGCCCTTCCTTAGCAACTACTGCTAAGGAGCCCTCGAGGGGAGAAAGTGAAGCCAAAATGCACAGAATACAGAGAAGAATGAGTTAACTAGTTAAAAAAAATCAACAAAAATAGATATTTTAATTTGGACACTCAGAAGTCATAGGCCATAATGTAATGCAATCAATATCATATCAATATTGCAATAATAAAGCAATGCTTGGGTTGAAATAAAGAAATGGTGATATTGGAATGATATTCTGAAGATTTTTCATAGCAAGAGTCACAATGTGCACACCAGAAACCAGAAAACTCCAGTCTTTGTATACTACAGCAGTTTGTTTTAGTGATAAAATAATAAAACAAAATGTATGTGATCAATACAGTGTGGACCTATTGAATCTCTTATTGCATTATGGCTCAAATGCCTCAGTCTTTGGTACCTCAGGATGTTTGGTTCTTGTGTTGAAGGTACTCTTATGATTCCCTGTTATGATCCTGTTACTTCAGAGAGAACATGCGTTTCATCGGATTTGAGTTTTCTAAAACATGTATGTATTTGTGCTTTCCTAATATTGAAAATATGTAGCTATGTGTGCGCGTGTACTCTCTTACAGCACTCAGGATGAGTGCTGTAAGAGATGCGTCTGGGGATTTGCATAGACAATGCTGGCATCAAGCACCCGTCAAGTGTCAGATCCGTGCTCGTGTGCTGGCGGGTCTCTCGTTCTAACGTAACCTTCAGGACCGTCAGACAGCGAGTGGCACCGTGTTCCACTGTCAGATTTATGTGTTGGAAGGGAGATGGAGAGGTGGCTGAACACAAGAAGTATGACGAGCAGAAAGCATAAGGTGAGGGAGGGAACAAAAACAAGAGCAACATTAATCACTGCAGTGTTGCTGGGAGAAGAGGATGATGCCTGGAGGATAAGAGACTGATGGAGAGCAGGGGAAGCGCTGAAGGATGGAGGGATTTGAATGGTTAGGATGGACATGGGCTGCATGTTGGGATAATTGGTTCCTTTTGTACAAGATCTAAATATCTCTACTTGTCACTCTCTGGGACAGAAGGCTTGTGGGGAAGGGATAAGGAAAAAAAATGAAAAATAAGATCGTGAGAGGGTAAGAGTGATGCAGGGAAGTAGCAAGAAAAAAATGTTCATTCCAGGATGTACAAATCACTCTGTCTTACAGAAATAGTTTTGGCCACTATAGTCATAGTCTTGAGACAAAAAAAGGATTTTAGTCAAAACAGTTTTTCTTCAAACTAATTCATTACGTATATCAAAAATTAGAATCCCGCTGACATGCTGCTGAGTTGTCCCTGCTACAGTAAGTATTTAATACTGGGTCGTCATCATATAACGTTACACTTAAGTTTATTGTTGATTGTTGTTGAGCCAAAATAAAAACATCCAAAATGCAATTCGTGCCAGCGATCTCAAAATGGTCCAAAATGGGATTCCAATCGGATTTCTCCAGATTTGTCTTGGATGCTTTGGATGCCTAAAGATTTAAAAGTGTTTTCTATGTCACTCCCAACTCAAACAACGCAAATGTTATTTTGTCTACAAGTTTAAGCTTAGCTTGATGTAAATCTGCTCAGCGGTAGTCTTCTTGAATTGTAATCTCTGTCCTGGTCATCTGTCCTTTTACCTATGCACCACCTCCCCACACTTAGAAAGGACATGCCGAAGTGTTTTACAGGATTGAAGAAAGGGTACTAATAATTATATGTATTTGTGCTTTTGCTATGAGTGTTAATGTGTGCTTACAACAGAGAGTGTAGCCAAACAGCAATGAGGATATGACTGGCGTGAAAATGGGTCTGGGGATTTGCATGGACAATGTTGGCACGAAGCACACGTCTCGTACTGGATCGGTGCTTGAGTGCTAGTGGGTCTCACGTCGTAATGCAACCTTCGGGACTGTCAGACAGCGAGTGCCACCATGTTCCACTCTCTGGTTTGCGACAGAAGGGGGACGGAGACGTGGGAAGAAAGCACCAGGTATGATGCGAAAAAGGAGACGTCAAACTGTCAAATCCAGAGTGACGGAAGCGTATCAGAGCAGGAGTTCAAAATGACACCGTGATGGATTTCGACTTGTCAGTGCCTCCCCCGTTGGAAGGTTGTGCCACCAGCATGTGTAGTTACTGATGCCTACAGTAAATTAATACAGCAGCCTATGCGTGTACGTTGGCATTGTCTGAAAACACAAATCCAATGTGCCCACTTGTGAATACACATCTGATTTCAGAAAGAAATCTGATTTGCCTGCAGTCTGAACAAAGCCCACGGTTCACAGAGGAAAAACGACATTTGTGTCTCGTGTGGAATCACTGAAAGCCATGTTTTGAAGTTTACAGCTAAGGGCTCTCCTTTACACTTGTCCCCTTCTTAACGAGATAAAATAGCTCAAGCAAGTGTCAGAGGAATCGGCGAGAGGAGATGAGATGGAAAGAATTCAGATTTTTTTTTTTTTTTTCCTGCCTTAATTATTTTGTATTCATATGAGAGAAACAGCGAAAGAACCAGAGAGAGCTCAGACTTTCTCATATGAATACAAAATAGTCTTGCTGCAATTAAGACTCCTGTGGGGAGTCTTGAGAGTATGTCTACGTGTGCATGACGATGATAAATAAGTAAGTATGTGGGGGTGTATCTGGGTGTGTGAGTCTGTGTGTGCTTGAGGAAATCAGGAAGAGGAAAGATGTAGAGAAAACATGCGCTTGCAACTGTCTGGTTTTTTTTTTTTTCGCAGGCAATTGAGATTGTGTGTTAAAAGCAACGTCGCTCCGAGAGCTGCTCTCATCATTACGTGTGGATGTGGCCTTTTTGTGACCGTCCTTCTGGGATCATCCTTTAAGGCTGAGCCTCACCCATACCACAGGCTTTTAAAAGATGCCAATGGCACCAGACGGTGTTGCCACCACATGGTGGGGGGGGTGGTTCTTGACACCTGAAAGTAGCTGTGCCACAGAAAGCTTTGTTCAGTTAATCTACTGCCAAGATGTAATAACATGTAAGCAGTGTTATCACACACACACCAGTAAAGGAAAAAAAAAAAAGCTGAAAAAGTATTTTAGGCAGGAAAAGGTGTGGAACTGGAAAATAAACCAATAAATTAAGGTATCGGGACACACAGATAATGGATCCGATTGTACCGTGAAACTTATAAACACAAAAAAATCTGATTTTACTGCAGACTTCTATTAGTGCCTTGATTAATATAAATGGACAGCCACCAGAGGTGAGGTGTATTCCGAGGTGTCTGCCTTCAAAAAGGACATTGCACTCTTACCAAGTGCTTGCTCATGGGGGAATGTGGGGCTTGTGATACGGCGCTATATAAAAAAACAGTGACATGGCTCTGTCAATACATTGAACGGTTAATATTAATTGACATTTATTGATAGGCACTGATTTTACTGCACAGCAGAGGTGTGTGAAAGAGTTCAGAGTTCACCAGTGGACCTAACTGCAAAGGTTTCATACTCCTCACATCCTGTGTTAGTTTGACTGCAGCCCTTTAGAACAATCAAAAGTGCAGTTTTGCACTGTAACGCACTATGTTGCTTACTGCTTGAACTGTCCAAATACAGGGCATTCTTTTTTGAATACTTAAATGCCAGCTTTTGTACTAATGCCTGTGACTTCATTGCTCAGTGTTCCATGTGGCCTACATCCTATTTTGATCTCTATAGCAGTAACCACTTGTGGTTTATCTGTTAAACGGTGTATTGCCTCCCTCGTATGCCTCGTGCATTATCTCTTTATGCCCGTTTTTCATTCTCTGCCTCCCACTTACATTCTCTTACAATCAGTCTCTCTCAGCCAAACCAGTCTGTAGGTTTTTGAGATGTCTGTCGCACAGCACAGCTCCTGGTCTCCCTCACAAACATGCTACAGTTTGATCAGTGTGCAACCTTCAGCTAGACCATTTGCTACACAAGGAATCCCGGAGCTAATGCATTGCAAATTCCTCTCAATAATGAATTGGCTTGGTAGGATCAAAGGCATGAATGTGGAGCCTACCTTACGGAAGAATGTCAGGGACCCAGAGGTAGTTCAGACACTAATGAACCTAAAACAAGCAATCACAAGGGACTGAGGAATTCCAGATGCGCAAGCAATGGAGCCACAGAAAGACCAATACAAATAACCGCAAAGGCAGATATGGCACGGTGTAGTGTAGTTGGAAAGTATCATTGAACATTTTTGTCTATTCCAAAATCAAATGAAACACGCAAACCACTGGCTCCGGTACAAGTCGGACAAAACATAACTCAAGTCATAAAACAATGTTTAAATATCTTTACATAAACCTTTACATATTTAAGATCGTCATAAATAGTGTAACGGCTTCCTTTTGCTTAAAACAGTGCGTAAAAGTATATGATTCCTTCTTAAATAATTGGTAAGAGTCAAAATGTATCATGTATCTAGGCTTACATTATTATTATGTAAGTTCCTAAAAACTAACACTTACAGTTAGGTCTAGAAGTATTTGGACGATGACAGTTTTGAACATTTTGCTTCCATACACCACCACAGTGACTTTGAAAAAAAAAAAAACAATCATGATGTGATCAAAGTGCACACTTTCATCTTTAATTTAGGAAGTTTCACTATTTACTTGTGGACCTAACTTCAAGTATCGAAAGAACAAGTATTTCCATCGTATAAGGTGGCTTAGAAGTTGATGCATCAGAATGGTAAGTTTCGTTGCTATAGTGTCCCCATGAATTGTCAGGATTGGCTCCTAAGGGTTTGTTTGCAGGACACCCGGACTGTAGAATTCAATTTTTGTGGGGACTCTCATTGGTGAGGTCATTTCAGAGCTAGGCCAAAAATCCCCAATGATGACTGATTATTTTGGTTACGATGTCTCTGTCGTATTGGGATCATTTTGGCTTACAGAAACATTATATTTTTAAAGCTTTAATAATATATTTGCATCAGCTGTATATCACGTCAACCGTAGTAACACGAAAAATGGGAGGGGGGTAACTGGAATGGTTGTACACCTCTATTCTGTTTCCTGAAAGGCACAGAGCACATCTACAGTTGCATACGTGAATAAATGGTCTATAATTATTTATACACTGTATGTGCGAAAAAAAAATGTATGCACACACAAACACATGTAAAGATCAGTGTAGATCGAACTAAACTAAACCAAATGTCATCATTTTCTAGCTGGACTCTATTCAGGAGTCTAAAGAAATCAAACTGATAGGCTGATTGGGTCAAACTTAATGACTTCTCTCTTTGAGATGTAACATTCGGTATGACAAATAAAAAGTGTTGTTAGAGAAAAGCCCTAAAGTAGTTAACAGCCTGCAACCAAAAGAAAATAGTAACTTGCAAGATGTTCTTACATTTCATCGAATTCAAGAAAGTAAAGCAAAGAACAAACATACATGTAAGAGCCGAAGTTAACTTGAAATATTTGACTTTGATGTAGTCTAAAACCTGGAGATTTTGAAAGGGTATTTCCTCTCAACCCAGTAGTAATTCAACTACTGGCCAATAGCAGCTCACTGAAGATTGATTACACAGCAACCAGTGAAAGTGATGAATACCACTGCAAAACCGCAAGGCTAAATTGAAAGTATATTGAAAGGTGGTGGACTGAAAGAATGCCTGGAAAAGAACAATGTAATCAGAAAACTAATAAGCACGGAAATAGGGAAGCAGAGGGTGTTGTTGAGACCTGATGGTGCTTCCAGGGGCAGCCTCAATGGTCCACATGCAGTGCAGGTTGTGCTCATATGGAGCTGGGTAGCCTGGGGACAGAATACGACCAGAAGGCTCATCCTTGATGGCACCCCCACACTCCGCTAAAAAAGAGGGGGTAAAAAAACACAGACAAAATATCAGTAGCAGTAAAAGAAAAACAATACAGGCTCATTTATCCTCTGAAAATCAAATTAATAAAAAAAAAAAATACCGCAAGGTGGACATACTTCACATATTCAAAACTGCATTCGCCCACTTACATTTAAATTGCATCACACCAGTTTCCTGCTATCAGTACCAATTACTGACATACAGTGGCAGTTGTGTGGACAAATATGATGTGCTTCATCATCTTGTTTGCAATCTGGGTGATGGGGGAGTTAGCAACCAACTCAAAATACTCCGTTCGTGTGTCTTTGGCTCAGCCAGTGATACACAATAACTCCATCCTGTTGCCTTTAAACCCTGATGCACTTGAGTGCACATCATTCAGTCAATTTGATTTAAGTTCAGTGAAGCCATGTGGCATGTAACACAATACCAAATTAGGATCGGTCTCTCATAAAATTGACAATAACACCAGTGGACATCAATAGTGCTATGAATCAAAATCTGAGGCAGAATGGAGTTTCTTTTTCAGCCTCAAGTAATGAATTGCCATCACAAACATGTTGTGAATGATAAACAATTTTCAGCCCCCATTCAATTACCGCCTCCCACCCTTATCCAAAAAGTGAATGAACAAAAAAGGAAAAAAGAAAAAAACTGTCTCTAAAAACATCAGACTTGAAATGTTTTCCATTTGAAGCCATCACAGCTGACAAGGTAAAAGTGTTCGCCTTTATTTATTTTCCCTGAGAGGAAAATAGATCCTCCAAAGTGAAGGAAAATGGAAGGATCATAGTCATGATGATGGCGATGACTGTAAAATCCATCTGTGGTAAGCAGACGAAAATACAGCAATGATGGCTGACAAGCAAACACAGATTGGGAAGAAGGAATTAACCCCCCAAAAATGAACAACATTAGCATAATGCAGTGCACATATAAAGAGGGAAAAAAAAAAAAGGATCAGACAAGGACGGCTCTGGTTTCTCCACACAGAGACAAATCAGTATATCGACAGTTTGCGTTAATTAACCATTTTTTGTTTGTCCGCTTGCCATTAATTAAACATTTAAAATGTAACAATCACTAGCCAGCATCCCAACATTTTTGCTATCAAAGCATGAAACAATACAAATGCATACACACACACACACAAACACATTCTGTAAACAGTGTTCAAAACTTTTCAAGCCAAGTCGAAATGTATAGCTGAAAGAAATCAAGTGCAAAGCATATTTGTATTGGCCAACGTGTGCCTATCGGGTGTGGCTTTGAATTTGAAAACTCTTCATTATAACATCTTAAACTTTAGAATCATTTGACTGGAAATGTATTAAAAGAAAGAAAAAAAAATCAGCCTGTGAAGCAGTGAATCGGTCAATATTTTAGCATACAATTCCTAAAAATAATGTTAGGACAGAACAAGCCAAACAACAAGAACAAACCATCTGGCCTGCAATATGTTCTTCAACAAAGAAAAATGAAAAAATAGCTTTCTAACTTTCATAACCCTTACTTCCAATTGAGTGTTGGGAGTTTTTAGTATGTAAACCTGAATGCACAATGAAGTTCTTAAACTTGCATGTCAAGCTTCAGCACAATCAGTAGCCAGATACGATGTGCCTCCACATGATACCAAAACATGGTAGAGACATTGTGTTATGATGTATTCAACATCATGTATTCACCAAAATGTACCTGCCATATGGTAAATCTACCCACATTTGGTGCTGGAATGGTGTTAATTTCCGATGTCTGTAAATAGACTATATGCTCAGTTCCAAAAATGAACTGGAAGATTCAACTCTCATCTCTGCTTTCACTGTCTTTGACAGAGATGGAACATTTATAAAAAAAAAAAATAAATAAAGTGTGAACTTTTCAGTCTTCACCATTTTCAGTTTCTCTTCAAGTTTTTTTTTTTTTTTTTTATATAGTCCTTTACTTATTGAAGAAAAGTCTATATCAGCTGATTTGAGGAGGTGAAAAGAAAGGATGGTGATCTATTATAGTAAGACAAGAGCCTTATTACCTCAGAAACTACTGAGTGCTGCCCTGGTATTCTAATTCTCTGATATTAAAGGACTAGAGTTTCAATCTTTGGCTCGACATTCATCTTTCTAAAATCAACTTGGGCTCATCCCAGCCCGTTCTCAGCCAAGCTTGGCAGTTTTCCATGTTTTGTCAAGGCCTCCTGCAGCATAACTAGATGCAGAAAGTAGACCCTTTGGCAACAGGGGGGCGTGTAGAGGGATTTAATGTAGAAGCAATATGATGCCTTTTTCACATCAGTCTCGGATGAGTTGAGCACATGATGTAGATTGAAATAAATACCAAAAGTGCAGAGAGAGGTAGAGGTCAGGGTTGAGTGGAGGGTCACACACAGGACTTCAATCCACTAAACCAGAATTTGTGTCCTTTTTGAAACCAAACATTTACCAGCCATTCCCTAAACCTAACCATGTCGTTTTTGTGCCTAAGGTTTTAGGAAAATTCTGGTATTTTTCAACCTAAGCCCTATTTCTCAAGCTTTGAGGGTCTAAAAGTATCCAAAATCCCTCCATTTTTGAAAATGACTGCAATATGGAGTGTGGTTGCTAAGACCGATTAGCTCAACGTAACAGCACAGGTCAGAAATAAGTAGCGTTTTTGCCACTAAATAGGCTCAAAATGTGAATGAAGGAGTCTGATAACAGCGAGTACATACTTACAGTGAAACACCCACAGGTCTTGACTCAAAGTGTTAAGATACTGCCATCAATGTCTCTGATTCTGGTCTCTGAAGGGGCAATGTCATCCACTGCTTTTCAGTGATTGTGAAAGAAACAAATTTGTGAACTAGATTTATTCCCATCTGAATTCATTTGTTTTTGTAAACACTTGAAAGCAGTGGAAAACACAGGAAAAAAGTACTTAGGAATTGAGGAAGCAGGAAGCAGAAACATTGGTTTTCTACAATTTCCTGATTGTATAGTATATTTACAGTTATTGAGTCAAAAACATACAGGAAGGATGTTTCACTGTAGGCATCTATTTCATGTTACCAGACACTCGTAAGCATGTTTTCGGCATTGTTAGTGATGAAATGAACCCATTTATTTTTGCCGTTGCATTGTATAGCTTTAATTGGTCCTAGCGACCAAACTCAATGCTGGAGTAATTGTCAAAAAAAAAAGGAGAGAAAAAAATGGTATTTTGTTTAGTTTTAGACCCTAGAAGTTTGGCAAATAGGTCTTAGCTTCAACAAGTTGTGACAAATATTTTCCTGTAATTAACCGTATGTTTTTTGTGTTTAACGTCAATTGAAATTTGTCGCTCTTTTCTATGTAAACATAAGCAAAATAATACAGACCTCGTGCATCTGACCTTTGCCTTTGACGCTAACAGAAGGCCTACAGTATCAGCCATGGATGCCCAATGGCGTGTTATATGTCAGGCTAGGCTTAGGCTACCTAAGGGTAAACTTTGAACTTTCCCTGCTGATTTCCACCAAATTTTGTTCTCCTACCTCCGCCTGCCATGCACGATTCTTGTGTGCATGCACTCACGGCTAGAAAATAATATAATTACAAACAGAAGTGGTCCCTAATCTGCTCCCAAATTCATTCTGGCCACTGGGCTATCATCTGCAGTGAAAGGGCATGGGGAGGAAAAATGTGTTCAGAGACACTGAATGTGGTTTGTACTCGGACACAAAATTACCTGTCAGTTTGGGTCAAAACGGGAGCCGAGAAATACTATTCTAATCACCTTGGCTGATGTCAAAGAATACCATTATGCCCTTTTTTTCCTAACTGAGCTTCTGGCTGCTTCCTGAGAGACTCTGTATCTGTTATCATAACATCATATGGGAGTTATATACAGTGTAAGTTTAGTTCTGAAAATAAAATTGCATACCACATTTGTGTCTGATGGCTGTAAATGGCAGTGAACTATCAGTGAACTCTCCAAAAAATTCATAAAACTGATTTTGAAAGTCTCCCCATGTTTGACAGGTAAATGCAAAGTGTTCCTCCAGTCAGAGACGTGTTTTACTTTGTTTTCCTACAGTTTAATGTCTTAGCTTGATGCATGTGCAGTCTGGAGGTTGTTTTCACATTCATTGCCGAAAGTGCAACTTTTCTCAGTTTATAGGAAATCAAATTTTAGGCGAGCCCAGAAGAAAGATTTGTGTCGTTTCTTATAAACACTGGAAGTCAATCCTGAATATTCAGCATAGTCAAGAGTGATGTGAAAACTTGAAGCCTCCTGTGCTCAAACATTGATAATGGACACTATAGTGAAAAAGGACACATTTTGTGCCGCAAAAAACATGTCAAATAAGCATTAAAGAATGTTTTGTGTGTGTTATTTAGTGTAAAAAAATGTCATAGTGATAGTCATAACAATAACTAAATAACTAAACTAAATAATAACAAAGAAATACATATGAAGAGAAGTGACTTTCCTTCACGTGTCCATGACAGAAACACCAGAGTCAAATTCCTAGTATGTTTACACATACCTGGCAATAAAATCTGATTCTGATACTGAAATTTGCAACAATGATATAATAGGGAGATGGGGAGCTAAATAGACCACAGTCATTTTTGATGAGGTAATGCACTGAATAGAGTGCTGGAAGAGCAACCAAATGGATGCCCCAAAATAGCAGGGCTAAAAGAAACCAAAGAGCTTTTTCTAAACCTGCACCAATAGGCATCACATTGTGGTTACAATGAGGAACTAGGTCAGACATTGTTTCTCGTTTGGAAAAAACACAAACTGGTTAGGATTAGCAAGTATGCCAAACAATGAAGAAATAACTGCTTAATACTGTAACATAATGTAATACAGCACATTGTTTTTCTTTCTTTTTTTTTAAACAGAACTTAGTATTTCAGCTTAACTTAGTAACACAACAAAACACATGGATGAACTAAAACTAAAAGTAGGCTTCTCTCATCAGACTTACTGAGTATAAGCAAAGTATGTAGATCAAAAGAGCCTAAAACTAAGTGTAATTTGGAAGAGCAGTTGGGATTATAGATCTGAAAGAACATGTCTCGTCATATCCATCTGCAGAAAGGAATGAATTTATTATCAGCTGATCTTTAATTTCATCATCCGACTCACCAATGCAAAGCGGGAGGGGGCTGTCCCATGCCCTCCGCTCCCCCCTCAGGCAGGTGAGCACCTCCAGCCCTTTCAGGGTGTAGCCTGGGTCACAGCTGTACGTCACAGTGCTTCCTGCAAAATGACCCTTGTCCTCCCGCTTGTAGCCAAACTGGGGAACACCAGGATCCTCACATTTCACCAGTTCAAAACCTTTGAGAGAGAAAGTAGAGGAAGAATTAGGCTAGAAGAAGGATGATGGACATGATTATAACATAGCTGGAAAATTAAATACAAGCTTTAGTAAAATGTGAATATAAAATGCAACAAGATGAGGGTACGTGTTTGTGTGTTACTCACTAATGAAGTGGAGTTCAAAGCCTTTGCTGGTATTTTCCGCATTACTGATGAACTCCAGCCACATGGAGCTGGAGGTGGAGTTCAGGGTCGTGTCTAACAGCTCGCTGCCTGTAAACACCCCCAGCAGACGAGCCTTATTACTGCTGCCATCAAAGACCTGAGAGGGACAGAGGGAGAGTGGAAGGAGTTAAGATCTGAACCCGTGGATATGTTAAAAAGACGCATATGCAGGGAGGCCACAACTCCCCCCACCCCCTCACTTTCAGCATGTCGTCCTCCTCCAGTCTAAAGTCCCGCGCTCGTAGCTGGATGCCTTTGCCAGGCTGTGTCTGGATGGAGTAGATGCACTCGTGGTTGTTGCTGTAGTAACCAGGGTAGTTGGGTGAGAGCAGCACCCCTTGCATGCCAGTCACGGATGAGCCGCATTCAGCTAGAGAGAAAGAGAAGGACCAGAGGGACAGATGGAGAGACAGAGAGGAAGGAGACAGGAAAGGAGAAGGTGGGGATGTTGGGGAGAGCAGAGGACATGTCAATCGCTATATGCTTGAAACTCGGGATGTATTTTTATTCATGCTGTCATGCACAGGGAGATGGGAGAGGGATGGGGAGAATAATGTGGTCAGTGGCTACACCTGAATGTTGAGTTTCACATCATCATAATCACAATGCAATCTGAATACGGTTAACAGCAGGTTCAGCTCCTTTTGGAAAAAGCTTCTTTTTTTTTCGGAATCACATCAGGGAAAGAAAGGGGGAAAAATGAAGGGGGCAAAGCCCTCTTCAGAAAAAAATAGATGCCGGAATATAAATGACCAGAAATGTACCCTGAATTTTAAATTCATGAATGCAAAGAGGGTGACGGGACAGTCTGAGTAAGGAAAGTTCATAAACTGTCTCTTAATGAAAGCGGAATATGATTACCTAGAGTGTGGAACATTTCAAAATATCGCAAAAAAAAAATCTAAAATAAAAAAAAAAAAAGGTCACCTTTATTCCTAAAGATTAATATACAGTGAGAATTGGTGTGAAAGTCACAGCTAAATGTTAATACAGCTTTGTGAAGACACTTCTTAACCTTCTTGACGCACGCTTCACATTCACTTACAAACAAAGACTACAAATGCACTACAGATCTGATGCTCTCAATGTGAGAAATGAAAACAAATGTAACTAAATGTAACAAACTGTATTTATCAGGCTGCTATTACTGTGAAAAGCTGCTAGTGACCGTCTACTGCTCTACCATGGAGAGCATCCTGACCTACTGCATCACGGTGTGGTTCTCCCACTTCACCGAGGCAGATAGGGAGAGACTCCCGAGAGTGGTCAAGACAGCAGAGAAGATCATCGGCTGCCCCCTTCCCCACCATTAAAGACTTATACTTATCCTGCTGCCACAAAAGAGAAGCACCCATCCTGCACACCACCTGTTTGACCCGCTATACTCTGGCAGGCACTACGGGTCCATCAAAACTGTGACAAACAGACTCAGAAATATCTTCTTCCCACAAGCTATCACCGCACTAAATACAAGCAGGCACTGACATTAACCCCCCCCCCGCCCACAAACACACACCAACACCACTCAAGTACAATCTGTAATATTGACAGAGACTGACTGTATGTTCATACTCTACTGACCGTATTTACTTTTTATTTTTATATTTAGGTATTGTTGCTTGTACGTTTTATTCTTAGTTTATGTTGTTTTTCATACTCGGTTTTATGCTGTAATTTCATTGTACATTTGTACAATGACAATAAAAATGATTCCGATTCTGCGAGTCTACATTTAAGACACAAAATGTAACTTGATCACTCGAAAGTAATTTCTTACATGCAGTTTCTAGCAAATGACATGCACAAGTAGACCAATCATCGTCATTGTCTGTGTTTCACGCATAGTAAGGACTGTTATGATATTATTCTATCTGAACACTAATGCAGGTTTGGCACAACACAGAATGAGGCCTAAATCTCCGCACTTGTCATGGTTCCCAGGTATTAGCAACGAGCAGCATCAATAATTAACACATAATGTCATCCTCATTAGCGTTGCTGCTCTATATAATTTGGACAAAGTCAAAACGGATGTTTCTGGGAAACCATCCAATGAAAAGACGAAACGTGGGCGGAGAAGGAGAGATGGGTTGCATTGAAAAGGGAAATTACTTGTCACAGCATGACAGTTGTGTATATTTCATAATGAATGGGTGTTACGTGAAAGCTGGTGAGGCACCACGGCATTCTGATGGGGGTTAGAAGGGGAGTGACAAAAGCAAAATAAGAAAGCATATGACCACCTACCAACACACCTTGGCAGAGGGGAGCTCCATACCCGCCTCCTGCCCCCTAAGCAGATCACCCTCGCCGGACCCTCCAGCCGGTAACCCGGGAAACAGGAAAAGACGAGAGCATCACCCACACCATACTGCAGGCCTTTTCTAGTACTGTAGGGTGGGATTCCTGGGTCCTCACATGGCTCCAAATCATACTCTGAAGAAAAGTGGAAAAGTTTTCATTACTACACAAATATTTTTTCTTGTTTGTTACGGTTTTTAATGTCAGAAAGTGTAAAGTGATCTTATGAATCTCTCTTAGCTTTTTGGTGTAATGTTCTGTTCAATTTGTATACAGCTCTAGGGAAAAAAGAACAAACCCTGATACTGCACATGTCCAACTGTATATATATAGAATTCCTCACTATTTGGTATGTAAACTTCATGATACACTTTATTTATCTATTTATAAATCTCAGGAACATTACACTTTGCACACTTTATACACAGTGGGCAGATTGTACATAATACTTTGTATATTTTATAATTTCTAGTATTTTAGTTTTTTATTTATCCTTTCTTATACTGTGTGTTGACTTATTTTGGTACTTTTTACCTGCGCTGCTACTCACTTCTGTATTACTGTGTCAACCTAAATTTCTCCCTAGGAGGATCAATAAAGGTACATCTTATCTTATCTTATCCCAATGCAAAGACCATTGAGTTGTGGCACGTTTGTAATGTTGATTTCTTAAGATGCATTTTCAGAGCAAGTACAGTAGAAACTGAAATCTGGATCATGTGTCCACAGGATCCCGCTGGAAAGCCATGAGCAACCAGGAGAAGCAGCCGTACTATGAGGAGCAGGCCCGCCTAAGCAAGATCCACCTGGAGAAATACCCCAACTACAAGTACAAACCTCGGCCCAAGAGGACGTGCATCATTGATGGCAAGAAGCTGCGCATTGGGGAGTACAAGCAGATGATGCGCTCGCGGCGTCAAGAGATGAGGCAATTTTTCGTGGGGTGAGTACCAGTGTGGACAGGAACGTCATTCTATGACAGAACGCTTCTGTGACCCCTTGAACCCTCTGGTGTCAGAATTCAATTTTACAGTTGCAAAATCCTTTTTCACATATCAGTGATTTCAGCTGCAGAAATCCTGCAACAGGAAACCAGCTCACACCCTCTGGTTGCATGGACGGATGGAGGTGGCGGTCAGTCAGTAACCTAATGTGTAACCTTAGAAGGAACATTGTGGACACTGTTGAGCCGTGGATCACAGAACGTTATGTGAAGAAGATGTTCAGTTATTTCCTGCTGCGTGTCAGTTTCCTGTCCAACGTTTATTTGTCTCTGAATGTCCAAACATGCCGTCCTGCTCGCCACCGTGGCCCGAGGGTCAATATTTTAGTTCTCTGGTTGAGATATTTTACTCTCAGTTAGTCTACATGAAAAGATCCAAATCACCTCACCATCAACTTCTTGTTTATTAAGTCAGCACAGCGGAGCTGGGCGTAGACCCATTGGAATATGAAACGTAAACGGATGATGAGGGGGAACGAGAGCAGGGCAGACGTCACCAATTCTGCATTTACTGCAGATGAAAATGTCTGAGCCTGGATCAAATATCTAGTGTGAGTGGGCACACGGCCGTGCTTTAGGGTACTGGTACTGGTGCTCGCTGTGTGAGGCAGTGATCATTTCAGAGGTGAGAAAAGTGACTTTTTCTGCTTCCTGAGGCTAGTTTTAGGAGTCAGAGGTTGGCCAACATGCTTCTCACCGTCACAAGTGCTAAAACAATCAAACGACAGTGTACAAGAAAGTTTGTTAACTGTTGATCACATGATTCATCGTTTCAAAATTACAGTATTTAAGATCTTTTGCAGTGTTAACATCAGCTCATTTGATTTGCACTGAAATTCTGAGGAGCGTGGGTCGTTTTTTTTTTTG
>KV751318.1:13632411-13646441 GCA_001698575.1 Mola mola
ACACTATTTATCTATTTATAAATCTATTTTTAATTTTTTTTTATCTATCTTTTCTTATACTGCATGCTGACTTATTTTGGTACTACAAACTGCTATTTTCACTTCTGTACTGCTGTGTCAACCTGAATTTCTCCCAAGTGGATCAATAAAGGTACATCTTATCTTGTCTTATCTTAAACAGGAATAATAAACAGGAATGTGAACCCTGCTCAGATGAAACAAATGCCCAAGACTGCATCCATAGAACATTAAACTAAATGATATGAATTCAAATTTGTCTCAACATGAACTATATTCTTTCTGCCTTTAAATCCGCATTTTTATTTTTATATCTATTTTTCCTTTTACAAAATTTTCAACCGTCATTGATGATATATAATTTTGTTCATTCTTTACTACGACTTGACGTTCAAACAAGGGATACTATTAATGTGAAAACTTGAAATTGTGCTCTCAACAGAAAAAGGGCCACCTGCTATATGCTCTATTTTAATTGATTCATTTAAAATGATATTAACTAGTTGATTATTCATTTTCTGACTGACTAACACTTGCTGTGACTAGTCACAGATTGTGTCAAGAACCTTTTGAAATTGAGCCTACAATTCGCTCTCTGCATAAATTATAAAGGCTTCATTCTGTAACCTCTTGCTGACTTCAGCCTTGGCTTAGAAGTGTGGAAAGCAAATTCAGCTGCCCCTCTTTTCATTGCTCAATGAATTGAATGGCTAAATCAAGTCTTACCTGAGAAGGTGATGTTAAATCCCTCATAGGAAACAGAGAAGTCGGACAGAAAGCGGATCTGAGCCGTGTAATTTCCAAAGAGGCCGGCGCTAAGAGGTGGAGGCAGAGTGGAACCTGTCAGCTTCCAGAGAGGCTGAGAGAAGCTTCCATTCTCTGTCACCAATAAATGATCGTGAGGGCTCTCCAGGTGGAAGGTGTGGAAGGTGAACTGCACACCTGCACAGGAGAGAAAGAATGATTTATTTTAAAGAATTGTTTGTTTTCCAATTATTGTATTATACAAGATCACTATATATATATTATAACTGTCCAACTTCCAACTTGGAATTTGCAGTAACGCAAGGAAGAAAAATAATTGCAGGAATAAATCTTATACTCCCAAGAGACAGGCTGAAGGCCTTGGGTGCAAGTAAAACACAATCTTTTCTGTTTCATAATGCGAAGAGCCTCAGTGCGCTGTCTTTTTCCTCTAACTGCTCATCAAAACACTACAAGCACACTGAGAGAGCATCAGCGAGTAAGGCCGTCTAAAAATTGATGTGAGCGCTCGGCCAAAGGTGACACAAGTGGGGAGTTGTCCTGTGGCGCTGTAGCCGTAAGCCAGACGCTCTGCGCTCCAGTCTTACCGAGGCAACTTGTAAAATACAAAGACCACTCAGCAAGGGGTAGACAACATTGCAAGGGAAATTTAATTTGACTGCTGCATGTGTTGACACTGAATTTGTCTGTTCACCTTTGCCATGGGAGGTCTCGATTATCCATGTGCAATTCAGGTTGTGCGGGTAAAAGTCTGGGAAACCAGGGGACAGGATGGTGCCAAAGCTTCCCTGGATGTAACCGCCGCACAATGCTGCCAACGCGAGCGGAGAGGCAAAATCAGACAAGGCAAAACAAAGTGTATATAGACAGAAATTAAAGTTCCTCTCAAAATTTCTCTTTGGAGTTACAATCTGGTAAGATACCAAGGTGCCCTTCAAAGACAGTATAGAAACAAACACTGGTATCATCAATAGCATAAGAGAGTGAGAAGAAATGAATACCATTTTTAAATATAAAAGCAGTTACAGACAAGGAAAAGGGAAACATCAAAGGGTAAGCTTCTCATCGCACACATAAAACATTTATGAAGAAATGAGGCAAAAATTCTTAAAGTCTAAAATAAGAGTCATCATCTTATATGGATTTTATAATAATTCAGGAAAATATTGCATTCTAAATGTGATGCAATACGAAGTAAAATGCTCAGAACGATTTCTCATGTTTCGTCTGGAGAAATACGCAACAATGAATTTAGCTTTAATCCCATTTATGAATAGGAGGAAACCTGGCAGGAAGCTATTCATTTCTAGGTCAATATTATGGAACATACCATCGCAACTAGGCAGGGGGCGGCTCCACTGAAAATTGGGTTCACATTCTAATGGCCCCGTGTCACTAAGTGTGTACCCTGCCTCACAGCTAAATGTCACCAAAGCGCCCACATAAAAGTCGTTGCCATGCCGCTGTCCGTTGACAGGTATGCCAGGGTCCACGCAGTGATCTGACTGTAACTGCAGAGCTGGAGCAGGACACAGAAAAACACGCATTATCAAAGACACTGAATATTCACCTGCTCGCAGTGTTATTAGCATTGTACCCCGAGCTTTATAGGTCAAGCACAGGTGAAGAACTGTTAAAATGTGGTTTGCTTTCTAAAAATCAATGGGTTCTAAGCTCTAAGCCCTTACTTTCATAACGGATACGAAAGCCGATGTCAGAGTGGCTCTTGTCAGTCGAGAAGAGGAGATACAGGAAGTTAGAGGTGCTGATGAGGAACTGGGGAACTTGAGTGCCCTGGTAACTCCCAATTAGATGTGAAGAGGGAAAACGGCCATCCCGCACCTCAAGGACGTCATAGTTAACCTCTGTGCGGAACCTGGGGACCGAGAAGTAAGTTTGAGAAAGCATTTTAGGCTTTACATTGAAGGGAAACCAAATCCAAAAGGTCTTAAGACGGGTTCTAATGTACATTATTATCTGCCTCTCAGAGGGTAACTGTATCGAAATTTAAGTCAATTTACATTTACAACCAAAGCGGTTAATTATTTTGTGGGAAATTGGACTATATGAAGGGAAATTCAGGGTTAATGAGGACATTTTAAAGAAATGTGTTGACAATAAATCAGATTAATTGTTGAATGTTTGGAATAATTCAAATCTAATTGCTGCACTACATACAGGACTACATACAGGACTACATACAGGACAAATCGCTAAGGAAACTAATGAATACACCAAATTTATGAGTTAGAAATACGAACCAGACTTTTACAATATTATAAATATCATCACATCAGTGCATCAATGTAGCATATACTGTATACTATTATATGTGTGTAGGTACATCTTGAAAACCATGAAAAAAAATGGTTCAGCAATTAGAGAGAAACAAACATGCATGTTGTATTCATTTTGCATGCCATGCTGATGTAGCAAGACAAAGACGAGATAGCCTCGCAAGGATGAGCCTCAGTGAAATGTTGATTTAGCGTTTGATCCTATGACTGTATTTAGTTCTATCCTTCAAAAAACAGGACAAATTCTCTTTCCAGGAGTGTGTGTGCGAGTATGTGGTGAGGATATCTGTAGATCTAAAGAAATCAAATTAGAGCTGGGCGGTATGGCCTTAAAATAATATCACATTTCTAATTTATTTTAGGCCACATAATGATACTTGGTATACAGCATATCACAATACTCTATTTTTCCTCAAAATCTTTTCACTAATGTTAGGACTGGGGAAAAAAAATCCTAAATCATAATATTCTTCCCTTTATACCTTCATAATGATACTGCAACACCACTGTAGGTTACTGCTACTTTTGGCGCTAATGGGTTTTTTGAAAAATAATCATCAATAATTTATTAAAAATGGCATCATCTTACTGTAATGCAGTCTTTAAAAGCAAAAAAGGCAACACTTTTTTTAATATCATGTTATAAGAATATCCAATATATCAGATGATATAAATTCTCGTATCATGATATTGATATATATTGAATATATTAACATTGTGAGAGGGCAAGAAATAGTCCAAAAAGTCCAAACTTTCTCTTAATGAAAAAGGAAAAAGAAACAGTGATACTGTCAGGGTAGCTCACTTGTCAAAGATGATCTTGATGGGGTAGCCCGGGGGAGCCTCAATGATCCATTCACAGTTAAGGGCCTCCTTATAGAGTTCTGGCCAGCCAGGGGAGAGGATGATGCCACTGGGAGCCTTCAGATCTCCTCCACACGGGGCTATTGGTGAGAGAGAGAGGCTGAATTATGCATGTCTTTGCCAGCTGATGTATGACAATGTCCATAGATGATCTCATGCATCAGCCGAGGCTCATCCCATTTCTTTAACTGCCGGAGTCTACCTTATGTAAATTGGAGACAGCTGACTTCAAGGTTAACCATTTCTCCTGGGAACATACCTGTTATTGCACGTGTCTCTGTGAACGCACAAGGGCACGTGCTACATCAGCATGTGTATTTTTCCTCCCCTATCTGTCATCAAACCCCCTCCTACAAAGGTGTCGCTGTCATCTTCATCAAAAAGAGGGAATGGAACATCTTTGATCACTAGCACAAAAGACACTCGAGCACATGAACCCCTCTCCCAGAGCATCATCCTTGCGACGCCTCACTTTGCTGTGTCTCCTCTTTAACTGCCTATCCTTAACTAGAACACAAAGGCGCAGTGGAGGGCTTAGTTACAGCGCTGGCTCCTTGCTCCCTTTGAAGTGAAATGATTTAATCAGCCAACTCAGCATACTGAAGGACATCTATAAAACGCATTACGCTACAAACGCAGAGGTATGATAGATGGTCTCAGGGGAATACAAAGCTGCTGTGGGGCACAAGGGGAAGTGACATGTTTTAATAATGGAATCTCTTTTGCGTACTATGAATAGTACAACAGATTAGGCCCCTTGGAGGTCTGCCCAAGTCTGTGTTTGTGCTACTCCAGTGGTGCCCAACAAAAGGTTAAAACCTAGTATAGGGATGTGCTTGACTTCTTTGGTTTGCTGAAAAGAGTTTAGGTACTTAGTGAGAGATGAGGTAAATGTTTGATCCAGAAATTTGTCTGCAGCATTAGATGCTTGAAAGAATACTGCTTCTGTATCATCACAAGCAGTCACCAACATTTAATGAAACCCAAGCAATCCATGGTATTGCTTATATTAAATAATTATATCGGCATTACTTGTAAATGAAGCTGAATGTTTTCAAGCAGGAAATTCGTTTTTGGAAACATTTGGTCTTTCCTTTTATCAACCTTAAACCATTCTATTTCATGGAGTGACACTCCATTAGCGGCTGGAGTGAACATCAAAACAAACTTACTCCCATTTCATTGGTTTAATACTGTGGTATATGACTTAGAAAAAGACCACTGGGCAAATGTCATCAGAGGAAAGATATAAAATCTTCTAATCTTCCTCTTGATGATTAAAATGCTTATCATGTTTCCTCTGAGAGATCAGAATTCGAGTTGCACAAATCACAGTTCGTGATATAGTCGATGCACAATAGAGAATAAATCCCAGTCATTTATTCAATATGATAATTCATGCACCCATATGTGTTTACAGGTAGAGTTTTTACTTTGTGCCAGCTAATGAGAAAAACATTCAGCACATTGTTAAAGATAGATTACAGAGACACACAAACGTGTTATAAGACTGCTGTTGCGAAGGGAAAACATTCCCTTGCTCACCTTCACATCGTGGCACGGCGTTGTCCCACACCACATTGCCGTCCTTGAGGATGCAAGAGATGGTTTGTGAGCCATGGGTCTTAACAAAGCCCTCTTCGCACAAGAAAGAGATGGAACTGCCCAGCTGAAGGCTCTCGCCAAAGCGTTTCCCATTCACTGGCACACCTGGGTCTGGGCATTCGTTGTGACGAAATGCTATTGGAAATGCATAGAAGAGGTGGAGTGAGTGTAAAGGCAGTTAAAAGTGATAGTATTCCTAAAAATGTGACAAAAAATGTTTAGCAATAAAAGAACGGAGGAAACAGCTTATTCAAAAACACAAAAGAACAGATAACTTCTAATTCTGCTGGCATTAATCCTTGTTATATATGACATCATGCGGTGATGCTAATTTGATTCTAAAATAATCACCCAAGTTTGTTGACTTGACTTTTCTCCCAGCATTTAGTAACACCAGCATAACAAGAACAATTTGTTCCACATAGTGAGTCACATTGATTCCCCATGCTGCACTGATACCAGAGCTGGAAACCACACATATACAGAGTGTCGGCACCAGATGACACAGCTGGATTAAAATTATAACACTTTCTGGACTCTCTCAATGAGACTTCAGATAGCAACCAGTTAGAAGGACCCCGTATGAAATCACACAAGACAAACAAGATGAGACGTAACCCTGGGATAAGGCGTGCAAACAAATACATCACTCACCACTATCTATCTCCTTTACTCTCTCTAGCTACTCCTATACACATAAGCAGGTAGGTGACACGTGTAGGTGTTGATGAATCCCTCTCCTGTATCCTTCGGACCCAAACAGAGCACCAGCCGCACCTCATCCATCACCGTCATCTTATTTATTAAGGTGCCAAAAATTCCCTCAATAGAATTTGGCATGTCTTTAATTAACATGAATGATGGAAGCTGTCTGTTCAGCCCCACAAGACTCAGAGAAACAGTCCCGCAGTTAGATGGCACTGTTCTCAGGAACTGAGCGTCATCTTCAATTAACTGTTCTTGACATTCATTCACCATGCTGCATTGGTTATTTATTTATGCATCCAACTTGCTAATTCATTCATTAGTCACCATGTGTTGTCCGCATTGTGGCTTCACAGTTCCACCTGGGTTGGGTTGATGGCATGATTGTAAATGAGCTACAGCCATGACCCAACAGCATTCTGGTACAGAATGAAACTAGGCGTGTTTATTTACTTGCAGCAGAAATAGTTTGGAAAGTAGAACAAGAATAACCATCACAATTGTGATTGTAATTTTATACACCAATCGTTATTATATACTGAATGAGTGATTACAGTTTTATTTTTTGTAATTTTCTAAATTACTAATACTGTGCGAAGAATTTTGTTTATATTGTACTAAAAATGTGAATTTAGCAGGTGTAAATTATGGACCCAGGTGGAACAAAGTCTATTATTTACTCTTGAAAAATGTGCACAGTGTAACAGTGCTCAGTCCAAGTTGTTTTGATGTAAAAGAACAGATGGTCTGTTCATGAGGTGTACAAAATTAACTTTTGAACTCATCGGCTCATGAAAAACCTGATGTACGTGTTCTGCATGTCAAACTAGATTTAACTTTCATCTATGTCCATCCAGAGTCCTGGAATATGTGAAGTTTTTGGTAAGATTTGTCGTATGGTGCAACACCTGCAGCTAAATATCAGCAAAACCAATGAATTGTTGTTCCTTGATTGATTGAATTTGTCATAATTATCATATAACTTCCAGAGTTATGACTTTACCTTTTATGTCTGACAACAAAAATGTATTCAGTGTATCCTTGAGTCCATGTGGTGATTTGTCCAAAGCATGGAGAAAAGCATTCCTGAGAGATCATGAGGTGTCATTAACATTTGACCCCCGAGTCCAAGTGGATGTTTGTGCCAAATATGAAGGAATTTGATTAACATGTTCTTGAGATACTGTGTCTTTGGAATGGAACAAACACCTTGAAGACAAAATGCCTCAAGCAATGAGCTTCCCTGACATGAAGGAATAACAGTAAAGCACAACTAAAACCAAAAATGATCTGAGTACACAGGCACAATCAAATACTATGAGCAATAGAAAGTTAAGATAAGACTTAAGATGAAATCCATTTCATATTTTGAAACTCATTATATGATGATTTAAGGGCTACGGTTCAAAGTAAAATGTCTTTCATTACTGATGAGTTCTTTTGGTAGGATGATCATCTGAAAAAAACAGAGCTCTGCTCTAAAAAGGGGAATCTTTTTTTCATGATGGATTTTATTCTTCCAATTGCGGACAGAAGAAAAAATTCTTTGTTTGCAATGTTAAGATAAAAAAAAAAAAAAAAAAAAAAAAAAAAAAAAAAAAAGCAACAGAACTCCTACTAAACATTTATCAAACATATTATCTAAAGTAAACATTTTTTTAATTTTGTAAAAGATTACGCATATGAATGCAACAAAATGTAAAAGAAAACAAAAACCTATTGTCTGTCTCGAAATAAAGTCAGTCTTATTGACACAAACCTCCCAGCAGCACCTTAACTACCTATGAAATAACTTCATAGGGATAGGGTTAGACACTGCATGGAGGTATTTATTTTGGGATGTGAAAGAATGCAACGATCATGCTCATTACACAAAAACACATATTCAATGAGTGCAAGAATCTTGCTGCCAAACCCTAGCAGTACAGTATATCCATGAAATGGGTTTACCATAATGCAGTCAGCGTATACTGCGTCAGAGTATAAAACCCATTTGGAATTTCCTCAGAAGTCAGCAGCTTCCCAGAATAGAATATAATGAGCACTGCCGCAATGTATCTGTCAGGTAAGATGCTGCATCTTTGTTTGGGTTTTATTTAGATCTCCAATCTCTATTTAGACAATAAAGACAACTTTTTTTTCTTGTCTTCTCTCTATGCGTGCATCTAAGGGCTGTGTTGCTGATGGGTGAAAGAGTTTATGTGGCTGTACACACACAATCTAGAACGCAAAACATCCGTTCGGGGCGTGCTGTGGTGATAAGACCTCCCTTTTTTCTCTGCTGGAGGAACATGTAATGCTTACTTGTAAATGTGATATTAAAGCCTCTGTCTGTGTAGGTGTGGTCAGTCAGGAACTCCAGTCGGGCCACATGAGCGCTAGTTGTTATAGAAGGGGGCAGAACATCACCGGAAAAGGTGCCCAGGATAGGAGATTCAGCCTGACAGAAAGGGAGACCAACGACATCATGAACAAAGATGGCTGCAATATCGTAGTATAAAGAGCTCCTAGAAATTGTAGTCAGATAAAATGACTTGCAAGTCCAATGAAGCAGGTTGTTTAGATAGTAAACATCATTGCATAGGCTGCTTCTCCTACTGATATGCACAATGACTGTGAAACAGGGCAATGCATGAAATTGAAAAGAGCTATTCAAAGTAACTGAGGACAGCAGCCCTATATTTCAACACTACCTTTCCTCCATCCTTGATCGAGAGGAAGTCAAACTGTTTCTCCATGCTGAGGTCGTTGAAGGCCAGATTGATTCGGCTCTCAGGGTTGGTGATAATCAGCCACACACAGTGCATATTATTGCCGTACTCCTGAGGGTAGTTGGGAGACAGCAGCACCCCGGATGGAGTGGTAAAGTTGAAGAAACAGGAAACTGTACAGGTGACGGACACGGATAGAGACATACAGAAAAAGAAAGAAGATGGAGCGACATTAAATAAACTTTGTTTAGGGGGGCGGGATGCAAACTCATGACAGAAAAATATGATTTGATATATTTCAACCTGTAAAAGTCCATCTCACATCCCACACAGTGGCAACAGATCCACAAATACATCCCTTTGTCAAAGTGATGAATTCATATTGTAAAAGACACATTGATAATCACCACTTGGTTGTCTTGTAGCATAAGCACGAGTATGTAAAAAATGTTGGTAACCTTAGGTTTACAAAGGTTTGTTTAAAGTGAAAGTGAAAGTCAAAAAAGAAATATGTTGGAATATAACCTGCAACATGGCATGCTATCAGTAAAAGGTGACTTTTTGTAGATTAAGTATACTATTTGTCGACCATTAAAAGAAAAGAGGAACATTATAGTATAAAATGAAAGCCTCAGCCTCTGACATTTTTGACAAAATGTAGTTAG
Organism: Mola mola; assembly: GCA_001698575.1. Taxonomy (NCBI): domain Eukaryota; kingdom Metazoa; phylum Chordata; class Actinopteri; order Tetraodontiformes; family Molidae; genus Mola; species Mola mola. Next base: position 13,642,042 of record KV751318.1, read on the forward strand.
AATAATCACTGTTTCCAATCAATACCTAGCTGAAATGAATGTGTGGGCAAATAAAAATGAAAACTCTCCTCTCACTGCCTTATTCAATTCAAGGCTGTCATTTGATCCTACTAGCTGCTCCAGTAGATGAGCTTAAAGGGCAACAGCACAATACTGTGATGCTACTGGACAGATCTGAGCTTCCTTGCAAAGCCAGCTCACAATTTCTCATCTGTATGGTGGCCTGGCGCAGCTAAACAGTCCTGTGATTGGCTAAGGAGCCATATGGAAATGACAGTGCTGTCATCGGAAACATGACGTCAAGAGTTCTGCACATCCTGTCAAATTTATATGCTTCACAATGGGTTACAAAGACCTGGGAGGAGACACTGATCTTGAAAATATATGATTCGCATTATAAATACATAACCTAGTTTAATGGTTTTAGTTTGCAAATTTTATTTTCCTCCTCTTCCTCCAATAATTGCTCTGGCTTCCAGGTTCTGCATTCTGTTGATTGATTGATGGGATGTTTCGATGCACCCAACATATCAATTCAGTCTTAAAAACCTTAAGCTTAATTGCAAGCTCAGCATCAACTACAACTAAAGAAGATCAGTTGAAAGGTGAATGGGGATATTAGGAAATATATAGGAGGATCTATAAGATTGGTTGTATTAAGTCAAAAAATAAGTCAAAAAACACAAAATATCTATTAGCATTATCAGTCAATTGAGCTCTTCTTCTTCCTTCATATGCGGATAACATCTCTAGTTTCCCATCCATGTGTGATTGTTTCTTTTTTTCATGTCTCACTAAAAGTCATTAACAGTTCTATGCAGTAGGTTTAGTTTTGGTGGCTATTTTAGATTTAGTCTTCATCTTTCTCTCTATAAACTAATTCAAGACAGGTTGGGTTATTTTCATCTGCCGTTGTGAGAGTAATGTTTCTCCTTTTAAGCAGACGTTGATACATAATGAGTGAACTGAAGCGAAAAGAGAGAATAAAGTTAAGTGGGAGTTAATCAAGGATGTAGTCAGCGGCTAGTTTGATCTCCAGCACTCTTTGAAATGTAGATTAACAAGCTAAATTGCCAGTAAATAAAAGCTACAGCTTCTCAAAACCAAGGTGGAGCCGTGTGCTGTTTCATGACTGCTGCTGAAAGTGAAGGGGTTATTCCCAAAGCACATCTCCCCTGCTCCCCGGCCACAGTCTGGACATGGAATAGGAAAAAGGATAACACAGGTATTCAGTAGACATATATCTTCATATTCTGACAGGGACAGGGGGGAAATATCGTACATTTTGAATGTGTGTTACCACACCACTAATATTTTAGTCCGGTCTTGTTAATGAAAATTAACATACATTTAATTATGGTTTGTCAAAATCTTGTCTTTATCACAGTTTTCATTGTAGAGTGTAGCAATGGATGAACACAAAGTGTTCCGACCAACTTCAGTAACAACGGGTTTTGGTGAACTGGTCAATTTAAATTAGTGTAAATAAACATTTTGGAAATGAAGAGATTAACAATTAAAGAAAAGCACATTATCTTAATTGATTAAAATTCTGAGATTCTGTAAAAAATTACAAGCCTACTGTATTGTGTCTGAGAGTTCAGGTAAAGGTTATTATTAATGTGGCCAAATGGGCCTGTCAATCGCGCAGTGATGTTTGTCTTGATACTGCAGTTTTTTTATCCATTCTATTATCTATCAACAATAGGAACAGCGGGCATTATCTGCATGGAAAGTGCTCCCATTTTTTCAAATTCCTTAGCCTCTGCAAAGCAAAGTTTGGGGATAATCTGACCATTTCTTTATGCAGGGCTTCCTGCACTCGTCTGCACAAACATCCATATTTATGCTCTCACACATGCACATGAATATGTAATGCACAAGGCATCCCAAAACTTACACACGCAGCTGGGTTTCTTTGCTGACCACTGGTTGTTCTTCTGACAGGTGATGTTCTTCTTCCCCACCAGTTCAAAGGCAGGGAGGCACTCAAAATAGAGCCTGTCCCCGTGACGAAAGCCCGTCCCCTCCCGCTTGCCATAAGCTGGGATTCCGGGATCTCCACAACTGCCTTGGTCAATTTCTGTGCAAGTAAAAATAAATAAACAAGACACATAGGTAAGAATATTCAGCAGGCAAATCAGACTTTGATAAATTAGAGTGGAGAAACATGACATAGCATGCGCAACCTGCTTCTGTTACAATCATAGGGAAGGTATCGGTTTACACATTTAATCAACTCAAATTACCTCCCAAAATGCCCTCTATTTAACTTGCATATTAACTTTAAATGGACAAAAAATACCACTCAGCACCTCTTCACCGGGGACAACCCTAGTGGGCTTGTAGCGGTAGAAAAGCATTTATATTCAGCCTTTCCTTAAACAAAAATGGCAAAATTATTGCAGTTCATGGCGATGAGGAGGTTGTGCAGTGGAATAGACATTTTAGCTCAAATTTATAACTATATAGGTAATAAGTGATACAAAGATGCAGGGTCAGACTGTAAATCAAAATAGAACGAACAGTGCTGTGTCTGTTCGGTTACAGTTTCTGGCAAATATGGATTCACCTTATTAACTAAAAGGTACTGATTGGTGATGTTGGTTGTGCGAAAATGAGGACATCCTATGATGGCCTGCCAAAATACATTTCCCTCTAACAACTTTATTTATTTATTTTAATGTACATTTTAATTTTTCTTTTTTTTTTTTTTTCTTAGCAGACAAGACTAGCACATCCATGTGTAGTCAGACTTCCCTAATCTTTCTTTGCAATGTTGCTCTGCAGCCTTCCACCAGCATATTCCCACGCTTTTCCTGGCGCGCTTACCCTCAGGGTATAATGAAACAATAATCTGTGAACTTGCACAAACAGCGAATTGTACATTACATGCAGAACAGGATGTAAATGACGTTATATTCACCGCATATTACATGAACGTCGACGTTTATATTTTACCACAGTTTTTTTTAAAAAAAAGGAATCAGTGTCACTGCACATGCATTGTGGTTACAGATATAAGATTTGCTTAGCCGTATCTTTCTAAAAGACATTTACTAAATAGCCAAAGTCCTAATTAAAGCATGACAACATCTTATTTACCTTTAAAAAAAAAACAAAAAACAATGTTCCAAGTATTCTGCGTGTTTTGAGTTCAAGCATTAGAACCTGTGTTTTAACCCTGGTAACGTCTGCAGGCCATTTCTTCAGTAGTGCCTGACTGTGTGGAAACTGCATCAGAGACTTTCCCCCTGAGGACTAAATGGATATACAGTAACTGATGTGATCCTAGCAATAAATGACTCCTGCGAAGAGTTCATTTCTGTGCTGGGCAAACATCTACACTTCATGACATTAAAAAACAACATGATTTTCTTCCTCTCTCATCATCCATTTATATATTAGAATAATATCCTTTGCCATTAAGTAGTCTTTACTGTCTCTTTATTCTCGCTAATGCTTCAGACTTGCTTTTATCTGTCTTCCTGTCTGCAATGTATCTTTCCTCTCACTGTGTGACAAATGTTTTCACTTGGTTTGGAAGCTGATGTGAGCATTTTCAGGTACAAACACACACACACACACACACACACACACACACAAACACACACACACACACACAGGCCAATTTTATTATTGCAAGACTTCTGCAATCCTCCAACTTTTCAACATTCTTCTCTCTGGTTTTTTTCCGAGGTTGCGGATTGCACATCGGAATGCTGAGGCATCCGGATGGAGGAACACAGAATAAGCTCATCCATCCAGGAAATGATGGCAGTGCCTAATACGATTTTAAACAGCACCGGGGTGAAGCACGGTATAAATCCATACTCAGCCCTAATGATGACCATCACTTAGAAAATATATTTAGAGCTCACTGCTGTTTGGATGTATGGCTGACCTGAAGCAGCCTCATTTACAAGACAACTCATTGATCTTATATGGAAGTCACCTTTAATAAGGGGGGAATGCTAAAAGCGAATTTTAAGGCGAGCCTGACAGAGAGTTAAAGAGGAAATATATGAAGTGAATAACTCAGATGGAAGAGAAACAGGTTTAAGACAGACACAACAATAAATGCAGACATATGCAAATGCATAAAGCGCACACACAAGTATATAAACAGTTGTTTGTCACTCTAAAAGACTCACTGAAGACTTCAAACTCCCTTCAGTGCTTTTCTCAAGAAAGCCCTCTCTTCATCATGCCTGCGTACAATTAAATCTTTTGGGAATGCAATAAATATGAGCCCTTTGAAGTGTGTACGTGTACATGTGTTTCAAGTGACTATTATTGTTGTTTGTGAATGTATGTTGCATATAAGAGTGTAGAAGTAATGAAACAGTATTTGATTCTCCTGCATAAGGAAAGAGATGTAATGGCATTTGCTGTCCCTG
>KV751318.1:13646456-13666269 GCA_001698575.1 Mola mola
CGGACTTAGACTCACTTTACTGTCAACGACAGCATTGCAGTCTCCTAAGGACTAAAACAACAAAACAACTTTAATAGCCAAGTGTACTGCTATAACCGCAGATCACAAACGATATGTCAATGGGCTTTACAGTTTCCACCACCACCCAATTAAAAGCGTTATATGTACAACAATTGAGAAGGGGGAAATAAATAACTGTAAACAACAACAGAAGTACCAGACTGATTTGTGCACTAGCAATGATATCTTGTCATCAATTGGACACATCCACGCTGCACTTTATAGTCCTAACAGACCATTAAAACCACTCATTATGTGGATAACATGAACACATTTGCATGGGTGTGAATATAACTTATTGATTTCAATTATTAATGCTCAATATCAGTAAAAACCAACAGTAAGGTTTGGCTCTACACAGGTGCATTAAACCTGATTAGATTTGAGATTTATTTTGGAAGATTGAGGCTACTGCAGAGAGCTGCAAGTGCACACTCAAAAGCACAGGCAATATGGGTGTGTGTGTGTACTGACATGACTGTGTTTGCAATTACACTTGATGATCAAGCTTAAAACACAAGTAATTGAGAATGCAAATTAGATTTTGGGGGCTCCAATCTGGGAGGTGAAGTGGTTCAAAGCATTTTTTCCCCTTCATTAAGTAGAACTCATTGTTTTAATTACACTTTGGTTCAGCATATTGTTCCACTTTCTCTGTTATTTTACTGATGAAAAATAAGCATCTGTTAGCAAGGGAGAAGACTTGCTTTGCGTCAGACTCATCTGCAAAAGGAACTCTGGCAAACTCCCTACACTTACATATAGTGCAAACACACAAACAAAACACACATGTACAGATTCACAAGCTCATGCTGCTGCTCCTTTAGATATTGCCAGTTTCCACACAGGACACACAAAGACATTAGTAATTATCTTTTTTCGAAATCTCACACACAATTGCTGCCATACAGAGACACATTATAGCACACACAAACACAGAAACACACTAGGAATAGATGATAGTACAAATTAAAGGCTATCTGCTCAAATGATGGCTCATTGGCAGTTTGTTTTACTTGTGGAGCCTCATTAGGACTCAAGGCATTAAACATGAAACAATTAGTTTATAAGAGTACTTTTTGCTTACACCATAATGATTCTTAGTTTAGCGCATGTATGATTTAAAAGGACATTACTCAACAAAATCAAATCAAACTGCACATTTGTATTTGTCCTTGCAGTGCTATTTTTCCATGTAATTGTTTGGTGTAAGTTGCTCAGTTACAGAGGTATCAGAGGTAGAGATTTTTTGTCTTTTTTCAAATCTGATGGAAAAAGAGTGCACTTGTCCTGTGGTTCATAATGCACCAATAAAATACTTTTATGAAGCTCAAACGCACTGTTTCCAGAAATTACGGCCTGGTTACCCACAATAATCCAGACTGTGTTACACAACATTCCCGTGGAGAGGAAGGGGGCTCATGCACACAATGGGTCAACACGTGAACATTATGTACCCTAAGTTAGACATTGCTACAGCTGATACCTCCCAAACTGAGCATCTCACACCAAAACAATCCACATGACTATCAGAACTATAAGCCAGTGGAAAATATATTAAATATTGCTTTTTGGGTGAACTGTCCTTTTAGGGATTTATTAATCTAGCGATTAGGTTTCATTACACATGTCGGAGAAGACGCTTCTCTGACCCCTCTGTTTTTCAAACTAAAATTCAGGGTTGTGAACTCAGGGAAAGACGATTCTGTCAGGGTCAATGATGTCAGCGTTGATGAGTGAGTCACAATGCACAGGGGCAAATGACTAAAAAAGACGATTCTATGTGAGGTTGCTTTTTTAAAAGGTAGATAGCAAGCAGAGTCTTATCCCTTAGACTGATACATTGGAAGCATCAGATTCCTTACCTTCATAGGACACCTTGAAGCCCAGCGAGCCACTGGTGTCATCTGTTTTGAAATTGAGCCACATCTGGTGACTGGTGCTAACCACGAGGTCTGGAGTGGTTGTACCAGACAGGCTATAGAGGGAGAGAGGATGACAGGTTTCTTTAATTAAAAATGTGTTCAAAACATCTTAAATAAAGTTTAGGTTTGTGCTACAATCTGTATAGTATGACTGTAAGGCAGTTCGAGTTTGAAAGCTGTGTGAGTTGTTTGAATTATCATAAGGAGTGTTTGCAATCACTACAGAGAATATGGTGTCACACAAATAGCCAAAGGCCCTGTTTCCCATGTGTCATTAAAAAGACTTTAATAAAGGCAGCAAACAACGCATGAAGCTATATATTAAACTGAATTTTCTCATCAGTGAAAATTACTCTAAAAATCGAGCAGCTAATCCTAATCTGAGAGGCCTTTTCTCTTCTATGCTGACCCTTTTAGTCAAAATAGTTGGGTCCAAGAAAGTGAAAAATGAAGGCCAAATTAGTCAACACCACAGAAGTAATTTAATCTTATTTGAGCAGTAATTTGATCCAACTCTGATTAGGAAGTGCGTAGTGACACGGTAAGTGATTAAGGGTTCTAATTTTAGCGATGGCACATGGAAGTAGGGATTGTAAGGAAGTAGCATCTGGATACATGGGGTCCACACTTTAGCCTGTTCTTGCAGCTGTTTGTTAATTTACCGATTTTCATCAGAAGTGGTAAAAGGGAAAATGTTATTTGTAATGTGCCCAAATACTGTAAGCAATAGTTTGCACTACATTGCATGAATATACTTTTGCTTTCATTTTTGTCCGAAGTGAATTAGTAATACATAATGGTTGGAAACCCGTTTTTCAGTTGATATACTGACAAACTGACCAGAAGAATTCAATTCATACAAACACCAAACGTTCTTTCTTACTACCGTTATGTATGTAGAAGATGTACGTTAATGTAGAAACTGCTAATTGTCTAAATAATTATTCCTGGTGGCAGTCTGTTTAAGGCAATTTATCTGCTCACAGCAATTAAGTTTTTCCCACCCAAAGAAATAATTTTGCCTTTGGGGGAAAATATTTGTGGCAGATTCATACCAAACGGTTACATTATCAAGCAGTTAGTGTGTAGTATGGTTCAAGAGAAGGAAAAGAGGGAATTTGATTGTTTTTTCACTCACTGCCTATTAAACACCATATTTATGATTGTGCTGCATTTCAGTTACATGCCTCTGACCCTAAACTAGTGAAAAAAGGAGTCCCTGATCGCTGTGTACGCGTTCCTGCACTGCTTGAGCTCATCCATTGTCAATGACAGAACTGCTCCCTTTCATATAATAAAGAAGTCTATAATGGCAGAGGTTGGGCTTAATTGAACATATTAGACCATTTTCAGTGTTTGTGAAAGTCTAGCAACTGCATAAAAATACTAAGGTGAGGAAGTCCTTCATCAATAAATTAATTTCCTACCTCCTCCCATTTGCCATTCAGGCGATGCAGCTTCTCATAAAAACTGTTCTATTAAATTTTTTATTAAGTTGGTATATTTCAGCACAATTAATAAAATCTGAAATGTGCAGGACATTATGGAGCATCTGCTACCACAAACTCCATTAGGGGGCATCAAAATGCCGTTCACAATGCCTTCATCAAATTGCTGCGATCGTGTTCTTAAAACTGAGAACAGTGATGATTGATACCATGGCGAGACATCTATTTTTCATGGACTGCTGCATCAGGTGGCGATGAAACAAAAGAGACAAAGAAGGGATGAAGGGTAAAAGAAAAGAGAGAAGCGTGGTGCTGGCCACAGGGAAATGCAGGAGAAGCAGTGGAAAGAGGAAGCCAAACACAGAATATGATTACATGAACATAAGTGGTAAAAATGTAGATGTATAGTTGGAGATGGTGGGGATCAGAAGCCCAGAGAGAAGAGTAAAGGCACAGAGATCAAGGCTGAAGGAGTCACTCACACATGGAAGATAGTCTTCTGGTCTCCCACCATCTCGCCATCTCCGACGGTCAGGGTGTCATAACCGCGCTCCAGGTCAAAATCCTCAAATGTCAGCTTGATTACCTAGACAACAGTGGAGACATGTGGATGGGACAACTATCACTCACTGATACTTGAATGCTTCTGACAACAGGTGCTGAGGAGAGGCGCCTTTCCATCCGTGGCTCTCCATCTCTTCATCCATCCAGATTATATCTCTGCTAAAATGCCATATTGCCTTTAAAGCATCTATCCTTTATTATTAGAGGTTTTTTTTTTCTTGTAGAGGAACAAATACTTTATTCAATTACAACCTTTTCAGCATGTATAGTATCAGCAACTTATGTGCATTTATGTAGGTGTATACATGACTGTCTGTATACATGTGCTCCTTCTGTACAGCTATTATGAATTCTCTCCAAATAGTCAAACATCTGATTGCCTGTCAGGGGGTCTGCACGACCCCTTTTCTTTGGTCATCAAATGATGAGGCTGCAGACGTCTTTGTGACCTAATTAACGCGAAACTGGCTTTAAGTACATCAGAAGATGTGGAAGGGGACATGAAGTGAATGTATTAACCATAAACAGATAATAAACAGTACACTTAATCTAATATCTATGCTGCAAGTGTAAGTATGGAAAACAAAATGGAAGGGAAGAAATGTAAATGTAACTAACCTAGCTGAGAAGCAGACTATCAAAAAAGATTTGATTGATATTATTTTCAGGCTTTCACAAGCAATGTTAGGAAGAGGTTTGCCATTTTACCAGACACAACCCATAATATCATCTAAAGACACAGAGCAACAGAGAGTGTGGAGAAGTCTCAGCATGTATAGGACAACAGTGAAACCCAACATCAGATGTTCCACTTTCAGTTCAGTCTGTCACTGCATCAACAATTACAAGTCAACATTTTGCCATCTGGAAAATTCAACTTGTTTGGGGCCCAGCTCATCTTATATGAACTGGTGCAAATATTCTTAGTCTGACAATTCCACATTTGAAATAGTTCTAGAAAACCGAAATTTACAGAGACTGAAAGGTATTTTTCCTCATAATTTTACAAAATAAACTCAAAACAGTATATTTACAGACATTTAGGACCCATAATTATATGTTCACATAGTCATCTTTAAGCAACATTTTTAATACCTTAAATGCACTCATTGTGTCAATGAGGCACTTCAATGATAACAGATTATTTACAGGCCTCTTCTGTTTATGTCCCACTAAATTGGTAGACTATTGATAGATAAGATAGATAGATTGATAAGAAGGCGGTAGTGGTAGATGTCGCAATCCAAAGTGATAGCAACATTAGGAAGAAGGAATACGAGATGCTTGCTAAATAACAAGGGTTGAGAGAGGAGCTGGAAAGGATGTGGGGAGTAAAGGCATCAGTGGTACCAGTGGTGATTAGAGTACTCGGGGCCATAACCCCCAAGCTGGGAGATAGTGGCTCCGACAAATCCCAGGAATAACACCTGAGATGTCTGTCCAGAAGAGTGCAATTCTAGGAACAGTTAAGATCCTGAGCAGGACCCTCAGGCTCCCAGGCCTCTGGTAAAGGACCTGAGCTTGAAGGAGACACAAGACCGCCCACAGAGGGCGAGTGGGGAATTTTTTAAACATATATGTACAGTGGGCGGCACAGTGTTGCAGTGGTTATCACTGTCGCCTCACAGCAAGAAGGTCCTGGGTTTGATTCCGGGTCAGGGCGTTTCTGTGCGGAGTTTGCATGTTCTCCTTGTGCCTGCGTGGGTTCTCTCCGGGTACTCCGGCTTCCTCCCACAGTCCAAAAACATGCAAACTGGGGGTTAGATTAATTGGTCACTCTAAATTGCCCGTAGGTGTGAATGTGAGTGTGGATGGTTGTCTGTCTCTATATGTCAGCCCTGCGATGAACTGGCGACTTGTCCAGGGTGTACCCCGCCTTCGCCCGAATATGCTGAGATGGGCTCCAGCCCCCCTGCGATCCATAATGGGATAAGCGGTAGAAAATGAATGAATTAATATATGTACAGTGTATATGGATAAATAGATGGATAAATATTTTTTAAAATGTTGGTATTAACATTTTACATAATATTCCAACTTTTTTGGTAATGGGGTCGTAAACAAAAAAGCCAAGAATGGGCCGTCTACTATTTTAAATAGTTCGTAACTGATTTCTGCAAAAATCGTAATGTTTTAAGGTGACTGAGAGAGCCAGGCCAAATGAAAAAGCTTATATAAATGCAAATGGCATTGCGTACTGTGTTAAACCTAGAGTCTAATGAAAATTGCCAAGGTGGAGAGAAGAGATGGATGGTGTGTTGCAAAATAGGTCAGATCACTCAATAAATAGAGTTCCACACCACAAACTTATCTTACAACTGCCAGCAGCCAATAGGCGAGGAACATTAGGGGACTATATATATATATGGCTTGTACAAAAGATTGTCAACTACAAACAGCTGCATTCAATACCGTAATGGAAGAAGATGATGGAGAAATACTTGACAGGAACTTTAGGAAGATTAGCCATCGTGTCATGAGGTTGCTTTTAGGTCCAGAAGGGCTGTGTCATATCAGTCCAACCCCACTTCCCTCTGTAGTCCTGCCTTGGTCCCCTACCTGACATAACATTTCCTATGGCTTGCCCTTTGAGGTTGGAAGAGAAGCCCATTATCTCTCCAAACAGAAAGAACAGAAATGCTCAATCTTCACCTGAAACAGTCACTGAGCAAAAAAAAAAAAAAAGTCCAAAAAGTGTCTGTTTCAGCAGCCTAACTCTTGGTATACCTGAGAGTGTCTGTGTGTGTGTGTGTGTGTGTGTGTGTGTGTGTGTGTGCTTGTACACATGCAAGCAAGTGGTGGGGATCGGCTGGGTGCGCATTGTGTCCGACTAACCATTCTGTCTCTGCCTGCTTTTCACATCACAAATCCTCTTCTTCACTCAGCACAGTGCAAAAGGAGAACAGCTTTGTAAATCTGTTTTGTTTGAGTTTAAAGAGGGACATTTGGCAGGGAAGCAGCTGAGTGGCCTTGAACACAACTACAAAGTCAATGATCTGAAGAGGGCGGCTATGACACTTTCACGACATCCTCTGAGCTTGCTCTCAAAACCACTTCATTACTCTTGTCCGTGTCCGTTCCTGCTCTTTTCCTCTGTCCCCTCACCACAGGTGTGTCTAACAACAGTCCTTGTCTTCTGTTGGCTCAGTTCCACTGTCCTATCTTCTCTCTTTATAATTTCCTTATCGCTCACATTTTTCTATTAGAGAGCTTCTGTCACACATTGTGCTAAACAGGCTTAAAAATGTCCTGTAGTAATTATCAAAGTATGACATGAGTCATCTGTGTTTGTGAAGAGCTTCCCTTGAGTTTTTTTCCTGAACAGGTGCCGACGCATCAGTCAGCTGCTTTTCAAATTGCCCCTGAATGCACCACTTAACACATGATAAATTAACAAATGCTAAATTACGGCTTGGGTGTAGACTTGCATATCTTCAAATTAATTATTAATAAACGTTACCTTAGATGTGTCTGTTGCTGTGATGACCCAAGTACAGTTAGCATTGTTGTCATACTGGACAGGGTAGTTTGGAGATGTGATGATGCCACTTGGTCCTCTTAACTGACCTCCGCACATTGGTGCTGCAAGGGACGATACAACAGGAGAAAAAAATTGCTTTGTTGTGGACAGTTTAAACATTTTCTTATAAATAAAAAAGAAGGGAAAAAAGCACAAAGTAAGTATTGTGTTGATTGACCCCTCCACCTAGTAAGGTTTCTTGTTATTTAACTGGGTATTTTGGCCATTATGTATAACAGATTGTATATGATTAATAACTCATTTTTTTAGGGTTTTACAACTCTCATCTAAAACTTTACCAAGCTCCATGGATAGTCTCCCAAAAAGCATCCTTGTGCAACAATTATAAGTGCACTTAACTTGAGGATCCTGTCAGCAAGCAGTTAGCTTTAGAAAGCTATAATTTTGTCAAACCATCATCAAATTATAAAGTAAAGAGAAAATAGAAAATAGACTGATAAAATATTTATTCAAACACATAAATGACGTTTTCCACAGATCTAAAATAAAGTGGGGCACTTTATTTATGTATTTATTTTCTGCAGATGTTGGCAGGTTAATTCATTAAACCAATAATATAGCTTGTGTGTCGCTAGCATGAAAATGATTGAAAATGAGTGCATGTCTCAGCTTCCTTAAACTATTGTTGAAACAAGCAAACTAAGCTTTCAAATGACAATGTGACTCTTTCTATTGGGGCCTGAGGGTGTCTGCATGTCAGTACTGTTAAACAGCCCTTCAAATTAAAGCAGAATTCCTAATGAGTATTTACATAGAACTCACTGTGTACATGTGTGGTGGATAACCCGGAAGTATTTGAAATGGCTTGGACAAGCAACCCCAATTTTATTGAGTTACGTCTAAAAGAAGTCTTTGGGGTGCTCAAACCCCCCTCAGTGGGTCCATGCTCCACCCCTCTCTTCTCAAAACCACCCCTATTAAAATGTAAAAAAGAACTTCAGCGAAGTTAAGGGGAGAGTAAAGTAATTAATTTGAGTTGTGCTGAAAGTGAGGGTGACCTTAATGAAAATAATATAGGAGCAGGGGAGTATTTCATCCCCTCCATTTTTTTTTTTTAAATAATGGATATCATCATGCTTGATACACTCCACACCGTGTCTTCATTGATAGACATTCATTAAAGTGCAGGAAGCTACTGAGCAGCAAAAGCCCATGAAGAAGAAGAAGAAGAAGAATTGAAACACTAGAAAGAGTGCATACAGAAAAGTGAGGACAGAGATGGAGTTTTTTTCTTGTGCTAGTGATAGCGCTGTCCAATCAAATAATGACTAATGCTAATTCAGGATACAGATCCTTAATAATTTCTCTGGATGCTTAATCTCCACTGAGGCAGGACAAAGGCACATACCAAAGGTTAAGAGGAGGATAATGGAATGAGATGTTCTGAGCAGGCATTCTGCTGGCATTACTGTAGATGTTATGTCAATTGTCAGTGTTTCTTTACACAAAACTTAAAAGAAAGGAAATGTGACTCTCTGGCGTTCACTCAATAAACAGCTGCTTTCAAAGTGTTTCTTTTGTAGATCATAGAAAAAGGGGAGACAAAAAATGTTCCTTCAAAGCCTTCATCGCTTCGTTTGCTGTCAAAGAAGAGCAACATTATTTTCTGAAATGCAGGTGAGTGATATCCCCCGCCCCCGACCCATATAATCCTTCTGAGATAATGCCCCGTCTCCTTAGTGCAGTAATTTAATTTTCCTACAATTGGATCAGTCCATGACAAATAGGAGTGCCCATGGAAAAATGGGATTTCTTGCAACTCATAAACTGAAGTGGAGTAACAACGGTGGCTTATAGGTGATTCATCTATTTGAATGAAAAGTAATAGCCCAAGGTTGGTCGGTCAACACTTGTCCTGCCAATGACAAACTCACCTCAAAGACAAAACTAAAATGAGCTGTTCTGTTGATCAACACTCTCAACATGTCAATCTCAGAACTGCGGCAGAATTGTTTTGTTTAATTACATTAAAGCTTTAAGAAATGTGTACTCAAAGGGCATTTTGGGGTGATGACGAAACCAATATGCCAGAGACACATTAAAACAACAAATGATCAACCACCCCAGCTGATTAATTTAAACCTGCAGTACACCTTTTTGGACATGTGGTGACAGCTAGTTTCTAACTCTATCCATCTGTCGTTAGGAAAAGCATAAAATAATTTATAGGACTTTTTCACTGAAAACAGCTGTCATGTAGTCAAACACAATGGAAGGAGAGTAGTGAACAAAATAGTGAAACTGAGGGCCAGTGCCAGTGAAACAACAAGCTGTGACATTTTAACAAGCTGTGTAAAGCAAAGGAACCCCTGTCATGTTCTCACACTGTTTTCATATAAGTCATTTTTATGTTTCGGCCGCTTTAAGGAGGGACAACTATAAAGAAAATTTCTTTTGACATAGCTCATCTTTTGTTATTACCAATCTGAGGTTCATAAGTCAGTCCAAAAATGAAGCCTTACGCTGTTCAACGACACTTCATTTGTTCCATACTGAAGGTTATAAGTTAGTAGGGAATATGAGACGTCTGTTGAACAATCTTAACAGGAAGCAAAGTCTTGAAACAGTATTCCTTACATTTTTATTTTATATTAAGAGGTTTAACTAAACTGAAAAGCTCCGGTTTGCTTGACATATCTCTTTAATTAGAGTTTCTGGGAATTCGGTTTAATTTTTTTTCTTTTTTTTCCTTTTTCTATTAAAGCTCTCAGGGAACGCTACCACCTTGCTAAAGTAAAATATCATTTTACCTACTCCGGTGAATATACATATCAGATAGGCATATTAATTAATCAAACCAATTATACTACCATAAGAAAAAGCCAAGAACCTTTACTTTGAATAATTCAGGTCACTGACACATTAAAACTGAAACTGAAGGGCACATGAACATCAGGTGAACCATACAGGGAGTCTGAGCTGTCCACCTGCCTGTCAGAGAAGGGTCAGACATGAAGTCGACATGACTGATGGACAGCCCTATGCTGGCATGGCTAAACAGCCGGAAGGAAAAGAATGCCGGGCAAAGGTCAATGTCAGGCCAGTCACAATAAAATGCCAAATGAGGTATCAGAAATTGAGCAGAAGATGGCATGTTTATAAACGCAAAATGAAATGGTGTTCCTCTGAGGATGGAAATACCACTGGAGGTCACACTGGGACTATCTTTATAAGTGATGCCTGGACGAACAACCGCACGTCAGTCCTTACCTCTGCAGATGGGCCGATCGTCACTCCAGCCTACGTAGCTGTCTGTCACTCTGAGACAGCTGATGCTCTTCGAGCCCTGCAGTTCATAACCCTCGTCGCAGGAGAAATGCACTGTGGCGCCTCGCCTGCACATCCATTGCATGTAGTCAGCGTCACAACAACGTTTTTTTGGGGGGGGATAAAGGCACAATTTAACAGTGGGCTGCAGAATAGGTAGAGCTAATTAAAACTCTTGTATTATTACATTTTCACAGAATACATGAATGCATGTGGAATATTCAGAAAAGGTCAGCCCATGTTGTTTTAAAAAAATAGCTGACAATACCAACTTAAGAAAGTAATTTGCTAGTTTAGCTAGCAAGACATGTATCTGCATGAACACTCAAGCTACAGCCGGTTTGATGCTACAACATATTTCGGATGCCTGCAGTAATATCAGCTGAGAGTTTGCAATTCAGGTGTTGACAATAGTGAACTTAAAATCTATGATAACGTTAACAAGAGCTGCAAAAAAAAGTTTTTTTTCAGAAGTCGAAACATGGAGGGTTCAATACATTGGAACGAAAACACAGGCTGTTACAGACAACTGAGAAATGAAGGGGACGTTTTAATCATATAGTCTTTAAAACATTTACACACTTTTACATTTTAACAAAATCTCAAATGCAAACCAAACAGCACTCAACCACTTAAACATCTTAGTTCAGTCTCTATGATTTATAAGAAAACTGCCTGTGTAAATAGTCATATAAAAAAAAACAAAAAAATAACTCATACTGTATAGCTTAGTGTTCAAGATTTATTTTATTTTCTTTTTAATTCAGCTGCACTCGCCACTTTACCAGCTCCTGATTTCATTCTTTGCCTGCTTTTACCTGAAGTCTGAGCCTTTTCTTTTTCCTCGATCTGGGATCCCTGGATCCGGACACATGTTGTGTCCCTGGGCTACACCCATCTGGGACACTAAAGGGAAAAGACAGAGAGAAGAGTAAAGTACAGGTTGTTAAACTATATTTAGAAAATGCTCTACGGTGTTGTATTGGTATTTCTTTTTCATATCTAAAGCAATGTTATACATGAAAAAGAAATACCAATATAACACCGTTGCATGTTACATGCTGAAACTTTGTAAAGGACTTGACGTCTGTTGACGCCCAAATAGTCACGTTTGAAGATGATCTTTTATTTTACGCTGAGAAAACAAATATATTAACCATTTTTTAGAATGTGGTTTTCCATTGAGGGTTACATTCAAATAATGGAAAATAAAATAAAACACTGTAGACGGGGATATGCAAAGTGGACGGCTAAATGAAAATTACATTTAATAACTTTATGCCAATGAATCTTTTTCTTGGAGACATAAAGATTGAAACAAAAAAGAAGCTGGCAGGTAAAGATTAATTAAACAAATTGTAAGTGGACTAAAAGCAGGATCACAGCTGATACATCTCTTTTTGTTCAGGTTATTCTTGACATCTAATGGTCCTTGCCAGTCTAGCTTGGTGAATCATGGCTGTCAAGTTATTGCCGCTACAGATGTTCAAATAAAGCAGAAGGGGGATGATTAGCAGTGAGAACTGACAGGGGGTGAGAGAGAACAAGGGTAAGGAAGCCTGCCACAGTGAAAGGAGAAGCTGACGCAATTACTGCTGCCCATTTGCTATTAGGAATGCATCTCCAGCACGCGCTGTGCATCCTTTGTCCCTGTTCCTCTTACAGCCGTCCGCATGCACACTGCTCTCTGGTCAGGGAGTAAAGAAAAAAACCTTTACATGACTTTTTGAATGACAGTGGAGACAGGTAAGCTGAAAATGACTGTCTGACATATTTCCTGTTATTACAGGACAAGTTGTGCTGACAGTAATCGCTCCATTTTAAGGATTCAACAGTGTCAGAGTTGTTTGCTTGTGTAATCCTTGATTTACTTATTGAAGTGAAATAGTAAAGTGAAGAAATAGTCAGTTTTCATAAAGATTCTTATCTTTGACGAAAAATTCATAAATGTTTCTCTTTCAGACTCTTTCACAGGTAAGAGTCTTAGCCACTATTGTCTGCAGAGTGCTGTGTGAAAAAAAAAATATATATATAAATACATATATACTGTATATAAATGATAGTTAATGATGGTTAAAAGATTCAAGCTTGAATCTATCACATACTGTACCTCTCACAATCATGTCAATCTTTGCGTCCTCCAGTTTAGTTTGATCATTTGTCTTGGGCTGTAATTATTTTGTCATTTCTGATGTCAGTCCAGTTAGCAGTGGAACTCCTGGCCTGCCCAGATAGACCCCATGAATGGAAGGTGAAAATTATTTTTGTCTAGACTGACCTACTGATTATAATCTAATTGGTTGTTTCACGGGAAGCGAAAGTTTTGTTTGTTTGTTTTCGTTTTTTTTCGCAAACAACGTTAGGAGCAGTAAGAGGGACCAGAGGAGTCAAACTTTTCCATGTAGTGTCTCAAGTATTACTCTCAGGATATAGTGATCATTATCCAAAAAAGTTGCAGCAGTTTTAATGTTTTTCTGCCTATAAAAATAAAGATGCTTTGCCTCACGTTATATAGCAAAATCAGGCCACAGGCAGTAATAGTCTAAATGTTCTCAAATATGCAGACTTCTCAAGTTGTGCAGACAACAGGCTGGAGTTCATCCCGAGCATATTCACTGCTTCAGGGTTGTTTGTCTTGCTTTACTGAGACATTTCTTTTCGCTGATAATAATTCAAGCAATTTTGTGCAATGGAATAAAAAGTTCAGCTCCTAATACAGTTATGTCTGCTGTTCACCCTTCAGCAAAAATGCTTAAGCTCTTAACAGTACTGTAGACTCATACCACAATAGCTGCTGATATCAGTTTGCAGTACTGTGAGAAAAATGAGTTACAGTGGCAGCGAGTGGACATCTGATGTTGTCATCGGGGGGTTCTCTCAAGATTTTAAGAAGATAAAGACATTGTGAACACTCACTTTAGTTAAAACTAAAAATTGTCAGTGACATAATAAGAAACACATAAATAGAGACCTGCAGGAAAAACATTAATATCTCTCTGATGAACACGCCAATAAGGAGACATTTTAAGTTATGTCACACTAGAATGTAAAACTTATCTACACATAATTCTTTTTACGAATAATTCAGATGACACTGCACTCATTGTGTGAAACATTTATGTTAGATTTATTTGTTTGCGGCACTCCGCTGACATCTAAAGTTTGCAACTTACACACTGATATCTTGTGCTGGTTGTCTTTGCTAGGCAACATCTTTACACCTCGAGACTTAAGTTCAGTCATCTTCTTTACTGTGGAGGACAAAAAAAAAAGAGCAGAGTCATATAAGACAAAGTGATATAATGACACCTATATGTTTTAGCTGTGCCTAATTATCTGCGGCAGGTACAGAACATACTGTATATTCTGGAACAAACATCATCCCCCACACCCAAGCAAGTCCATAAGTAAGAGACTGTAAGTCCATTTAAAGTTTGCACATAAAAAGAAAGCCCGGAGCTTTGTAATCTTGGCAAACTTGTGGATAGAACGGTATGGGAAATAACAATAACAATAAATAGTCAAAGTATTAACATTTAATAGGAGGGGCAAGACTACTCTTGTATACAATAACAAGAAGAAGTTTAAATCAATGATTTGTTGATAATTGCACAGAAAAAGAGCTTTCATAGCAAAGTAAGAGGCTCATTTAAATGCACCTTTATTCATCAATTTCAAAATCACCGTTAGCATCGTCTGTGTCACCTCTCCACTCATCCAACCCATTCAATTACTTTGATGGTTACTGACAATGGGAGTTGACTTGTTTTGCATAAATGTGATTTTATCCTTTGCTCAGTTTCAGCTGCATGGTTCTTCAAGAACTCATTAGAGGGATTTGTATTAGTCTGTTCATTTGTGTATGTCTATTTTATTTCAAAGAAATACACAATAAAGAAGGTCTTTTCAGATTTGTTACCCTGATAAGGGAGGATTCAAGAAAAGGAAGTGAGATATCAGATGCCGGATTTAATGGGCTGTGGTTTCCGGCGCAAAGAAAATGAAGGAAATAGGACCAAATAAGATCCACTCAAGAATCATTTCATCAAAATGTGTTGCTGCTGGGAAATCATAGGAAATATCACTGTGCGAATGACTGCTGGGT
Organism: Mola mola; assembly: GCA_001698575.1. NCBI lineage: Eukaryota > Metazoa > Chordata > Actinopteri > Tetraodontiformes > Molidae > Mola > Mola mola. The sequence continues at coordinate 13,661,367 of KV751318.1, forward strand.
GTTTTAGGAAATGGAGCCAGCGCTTAATTTAATAATTACTGAGTTTCTAATTTGCCTCTGATCTTGTAAATATATTCATATATCTAACGCTGAACTTCTAACACTACAGGCGCACCTCCTTTTCTTTACCGTACTATTCATCCCTATTCTTTCTTCTTTCTCCCATCAAAACATCTCACAAATTTCTAGAATGAAAATGAGACACTTCGAGGTCTGAACCAGGGTTTCACTAAGGTTACAAACACATTGTTCCCTTCGAAGCATTAATGTGCTCAGCAAATCCACGGCAATCTGTCTCTCAGATCATGAGACATACTCGATTTTACATGAGGAAACCTCATGGAGTGTTCAAGTCTGTACAGATGATTCTCTGCAGAATACCAACATGTTTTGTTTTAGAACTGCTCATATTTTTCGTGTACAAGTGAAAACTATATTCTGATTTTAGTATCATTAATATAATTAAATCAAGCAAATATCTGCTGATATGTATGTTAAAAATTAGAATACATAAAGTTCTGTTTATCTTACCTTGGTACTGAGCACTGAAACCTCTCAGCTTGTGGTTGCCATCAGTGGTGAAGTGCAGTCGAAGCCAATTCTTGCTGCTAATGATGGGTGAGGGGAGGTTGGGGCCAGTGAACCTGAAGACACAGAGAAAAAAGTGACTTAGATGATGAACATTTCAGCACATTTTCGTATACTAATGTGAGGGTTGCAGATAGCAAACTGCTGAAATATTTAGTGTCTCCTGTAGACTTGTGAATGTAGCATTAAAAACCGTAAATTATGTTAACCATAACCTTGGAGTCAAATTGTTACCTTACTGTTTGACTTATAATTGATGTAAAGCCATTTCTTCCATTTCTTCACTGTTTTAATGGTTTTCGGCAAATAGAAAACAAATCATCCATCATTTTAATTCACTCGATCAACTGCCATTTCTAATGAGGGTTGTTCTCACTTGTGCTTCTCTTTTGTCCCATAAAGCCGTTATGAAATCCATCGACTTTCCAATACACCCAAGCCTATTGGCTGGCAGTATTCTACATAGTTTGGCGGGACTTGCTCATCTTCCCTTTGATTGACTAGTTTGTTTATGCTGATTATTCTGGTCCACTAGCCGGGACCAGAGAAGTCAAACTGTTCCATGTAGTGTCTCATGTATTACTCTCAGGATATAGTGATCATTATGCAAAATAGTTATTTTTTCTAAAACTTACAGCAATTTAATATTTTTCTGCCAATACAAATCCTTAGATTATACAGTAAAATGAGGACACAAGCAGTAATGATCTAAACGTTCTCCCAATATGCAGACAACATTTTTCTACTTTTTAAGGCTGGAATTTTTCCCAGGCATATTCATTGTGTCCGGGTTGTTTGTCTTGCTTTACTGAGACACATCTTTTCGCTGCAAATAATTCAAGCAATTGTGTGCAATGGAATAAAAAGTTCAGTTCCCAATACAGTGATGTCTTCTGTTCACCCTTTGGCATAAATGCTTAAGCTCTTAACAGTACTGCAGACTCATACCAAAATAGTCGCTGATATCAGTTTGCAGTATTGTGAGAAAAATGAGTTACAATGGCACCAATTGGACATCTGATGGTGTCGTCAGGGTGTTCACTCAAGATTTTAAGAAGAAAAAGACATTTTGAACATTCACTAAAATTAAAAAAATGTTAGTGTCATAATAAGAAACACGTAAATAGAGACCTGCAGGAAAAACATTAGTAGCTCTCTGATGAAGATGCCAATAAAGTGACGTTTAACATTATGTCACACTGGAATGTAAAAATAAATACTGTATGCCATATTGTAATTGATGTAAAGCCATTTATTCCCTATCGCTCTTTTAATGGTTATAGCAAATAGAAAGCAATAGAAAGCAATGCATCCATCATTTTAATGTGAGCTATCAACTGCCATCGTTAATAAGGGTTGTCATGAAATCCATCAACTTTCCAATAAACCCAAGCCTATTGGCTGGCAGTATTTTACATAGTTTGACTCAATCCTGCTCATCATTCCTTTCATTGTCTAGTTGGTTTATGGTGATTATACTAATGTTTCAAAATGAATATTGCCATGACTTTAGATTTTAAAATGCTTTATCTTTAAGATCCATTGAAGGTCCTCAAAGAGAACTTCAATGTTAACGACCCTTGACTAAACTGTTGCCCAATAATAAGAAAGAACGCAAAAAGAGGGAGAAACAGATTTAAACAAGACAGACCAGCATTGGCGTTTTCAGGAAAAAGGACAATACTTGTATTGCTTTACAAGAACATCAAGGGTGAATCAGTGGGCACTTCTATTGAGAAAGACAAAGCCATTTGTTGATATACAAACTCATACACATACTGTGTACAGAATGTGTATGAGTTATATGTGTAATTTATATGCACTTACACTTTATGCTAAGGCACTCATTCCCTCATTAGATTCAGATTTTCCATCTGAATATTACATTTGCTCAACTATGTATTGCTAAATAACACGTGAAAAAAACATACTGAAAAATGCAAAGTAAAAGAGACATAAAATTTGTTCAAATAATCAACTACTGTAAAACTGAAGCAACAGATGATATTAGACACCTAAGAAATATAATTTGCATGCTAATTATTGCTCTTCTGTAAGTGTAAAAACAGTTTGTGTGCTGTAACCGTAGAGACAAAAGAATAAAACAGTTCGGGAAGCAACACCTTCAACAAAAAGAGACAAGGATAAGAGATATTTAGTCTACTAAGGGTTTTTGATGGCATGCTGCAGAGCTCTCTTAGGATCAATTAAACACATGCAGGCTGTTGTATTCAGACAGAAATGTCTTTTTATTCCTGTGCATTTTTTTGGGGGGGCGTTAAAGTAGTCTCTCGCTGCAGTGGATTCACAACCTAAGTGCAGTAGCTCAAGCTATTAGTTCACAAGCACAAATTCACCCGGAGGGTCAACAGGAGACGGAGAAATACTGGAAAAAAAATAAAAAAAACTTTAGAAAAAGCGTTTTGAGCAGCATGAAGGACAAAGAGCAGATGAAACAATGAGACAATAAGTAGATAAGACAGAAATATTAGATCGAAAGGGAAATGTTTAGCTTTTATGGCCACACAGTGAAAAGATAGCAGGAATATGGACTAAAGTGTAGAAGAGAGGGTGGCTGCTTCCAGCTTCAAGTTTGATATGGCTGACATATCCCCCCCCCTTGTAAATCAGTGATGCCAATGATCTCAACCTTTGGTTATAACCTATCTACTCATGCGGAGTGAAGTTTCACTGATCATAGAGCTGTGTTTAAGTCACATAGGGTTAAGGTCAAAGTCAGGAGCAAAATCAAAGTCGAGGACTTCCGTTTACAAATGAGTTTGGGGCCTTAATGAAAAGTCAGGGTGTTTGTTGAGTGTGAACATATGTGTGTGTAAAGGTAAGAGTTTGTCACACTGACGATGTAATAAATATTGATGTACAACCAATTCACCAACATGCAGCTTTTGAACCAAGATAAGTGTATATTAATTGTTGCCAATGTTACCCATTTTCTTTTTGCTTATCACCAACTGATTTTGCTGCTTCTGATTCAAAAATATAACTCATTAGCTGTGCACAAAATGCCTTTGACCCAGTGAGAGACCAGAAGTACACTGGGCTTTAAAAGCAATAAAATCAAAGGTTTCATGAAATGACTTTAGGTGTAGGAACTAATATAAATAACAGCACGTGCCTTATAATATGCAGTACTGCTAACAGGAACGTTTACTACAGTTGGGCTCTCCGTCATCCATTTCATTCATAGAACATAACTCACTCTGACATACTGTATGCCTTGGCTATCTAAAACCTACTTGAAGGGTAAAGGTTTAGAGCAAGGAAACAATAACAAAAGTTCCCACATCAAGTTAGTTGTATCAAATATCTTTCTTATCTACTGTGAGTTGGCAGCGTGTCTCAGGAGATTCGTTGTCATTTCATACAGGAAAAGAAAGAGTAAGCATTGGCACCTGGGTTGGTGTTAGGACAGAGAGTGCAAGTAGTACCTCCGGCTCTGAGCATATAGCTTGTCCTGAGACAAACGAATTACTGTATATGATCTCCAAAACCCACCTGCAGGCTCAGGCCTTAAAGCAGCAAGACTTTAATGCAAACAGCTTTCTTTGAATGTTTGGAGTTATTTCTCTTTTCACTACATGGATATGTGAAATTACCTTTTAAATCAAAGAGTCTGAACAGCCACACAGTAACTTGAGATTCTGAAAAACAGAGTTGTTGGATGAAAAAGAATTGATGGGTTTGCCATTAAAAATTAGAATTATGAACACAGAATAAGGGGAGAATATCAGTTTGAGCCAGTGTCACCTCTGCCTTACCCCATTTCACTGTCTGGCCCAATTTTTTGCACTGAAAACATGAAAGTTTTAGAGTCTAGGCAACCATTAGGAGCAAGAGAAAATAGTCCTGTGCTAGCCGACAGAGGTCTGTTGAAGGATGTTAACGAGAGTTCCTGTTCACCTCACCCTTCTTGGGTTCGCTCTCTCTATCTGGCCAAACATATTACATTTCATGCTGAATTGTCTTGAGAGTGCAGTGCTAAATCCATTTCCATTTCCGGGCCCCAAAGCTTCTCAGTCCAAGTCAGACATTTGATGATTGTCCAAGAAATCTATTTTGGGTAAAGCCAGGTGATGGAAGCAGCCAGTGGTGTACCTGATTACGGGGACTGAGCTATGAGCTGCACAAACATACAGAGATTTCTGAAATACAGAGCTTTCTGAAAAACAACTTGGTCCTCTTTTCAGTTCACTATCATATTATGATAAAGAGTCTCAGGAACATGCAGGTCATTTACCTAATACAAGAAATGAGATGATTCCCATAACGATGTGAATGTGACTCATTAAAATGT
>KV751318.1:13677801-13688392 GCA_001698575.1 Mola mola
AACTTAATGGTATCACTGTCTTGAAATTCTGTCTCATTAATATTGGAGACCTGAGCAGGAAGCACTTAAAAAAAATATATATATATATTGAAGGAATGGGTGTGTGGATGGAACGTGTTTGACATTAACTAAGTCAGTTTTCATCTTGTAGATCAGGAAATTAAGGAAAATGGTAATACATCAGAATTTTCCCTCAGACTGACTGGCGCTGCCTGACCTCATATCTTGAAGATTACACTGACTGCCAGACCTGAGCAGGAAGCACTTAAAAAAAATATATATATATATTGAAGGAATGGGTGTGTGGATGGAACGTGTTTGACATTAACTAAGTCAGTTTTCATCTTGTAGATCAGGAAATTAAGGAAAATGGTAATACATCAGAATTTTCCCTCAGACTGACTGGCGCTGCCTGACCTCATATCTTGAAGATTACACTGACTGCCCTTTTAAGGTCATTTTTCAATTCAAAACAAATTCCGCTTAACTGTCCACCTTATTTTTGTGCTTACGCACCATCTCTTTCAGTGACAAGAAACAATTCGCCAGCATGATAAAACATTTCAACATCAACATCACCATGTTGGATTTATCTAACAAAGTCTCAAACGGACACTGCAGTCCATGGTGGGATTAAAACATTGAACAGTGGTTGAACAGTGGTTAACTTCTGCCCTGAGTTACCTTAAAATTGCGGGATGAATCGTCAGGCGTGTAGCGACAACACAGAAAGTTAATGATAGATATATCTGGATAAATCTATCTCTGTCAACGAGCAAAACCAGGTCAACAATAATAACTGATATTCTTTTTTCATGCTTTTACATCCTTTGATTTAAAGAAAAGTGCAAGTAGATGTTAGAACAGAAGTGAATTATATGAGAAAATGGCAACAACTTCAAAGAAACTGAGTATTGATGAGCTTCATCATTACCTGTGGATCATCCAAACAACTAGCAAGCAGTATACACTTATTTTACTTCTTTATATCAAGACAATATATTATGAATTAAAAAAAGAAAGAAAGAAAATAAAATATATCTCTCATGTATTTGATACCTCAAACCTATTTGGGCATCAAAGACTGAGTATGTCTAGTGAACGTGTTTACAGTGGCTGTGACAGACATCTTCTGTTTGCTGTCAATCAGCATCAGTCTGTCCCTGACAGACGCAGCCTGTGGTGACACAGTCACATGGAGTAAAGTACTGTATGTTGCCATCCTGAGTAACAGGGACAAGGCCTTGAGGCAGAGCTTCGTCCGACGCTGCTATTCTGAAGTGAAAAAGGCCCAAAATCACCAGAAAATAATTTAAAAAGACAAGAGTGGTAACTACTTGTGCATTTCCAGTAATGTAGCTATTCTGTATTACAGGTTCGTTTCAGACCATAGGGGGAGATTGTCAGATGGATCCAAGTAAAGTAATACATTTTCTAAAAATTTAGCTGTTTAACAGTATCATTTCTGAATAATAATCTAAATCTATTCCTAAAGATACCAAAGTAACCACCTAAAAAATGAATTTGGATTCTGCCTGCAACTTACTCTAAAGGTTTGGTGTTTAAGCTTTTTTTCCATCTTTAAATGTTGAATACATATTGTGAAGATGTCCGAAAAAAATAAGTAAATAGAATAAAGTAAAAAGGGGTTAAGTCTGGAAACAGGGTTTATGGACATAAAATATGACCAGTCTGTTTGTTTGAAGACTCACTAAAGAACTAAAGTATCAAAAAGTACTTCATCACTCCAAGAAAAAAAAAAATGAAACAAAAAACTTGAGCCTCTGCACTGTCAGAACAGTGACTATTGTCACATCTCTACACGATATGACATCTCAGATGTAAGACCCAGTGGAGATCATCATCCACTACTGACAGATATTGTATTTAAATAGCAGGATTTAAGTCTATAGAGTCAGGTTAAAAATAAAAAATGTCAAGCTGATCCTAAGATGTGAAGTTGTTTATAATGCCTGTTAGTAAGAGGGAGGAGCAAATCGATGTATAACCATACAGTACAGAGCACTTTCAATTTCCTGTGGTCTGGGAGGGAGAGAGAAAAAGGACAGATTGAACATTATATAGGATGCCATTATGTTGACTTTCTGTCTTTCCTCCTCCACTCAATAACAACAAACAATCCCAATGGACTTAATTAGCTACAGCTAATAAATGGTACAACTGCAAAGTCCCACCGTTGAGCACCCAAATATCCTCTCACTAAAAATATATCTCTTGTGTGTGTAGGTGTACTCGTAAACGCATGCATGTGAGTGTGACTATGTTCTTGCTCCGTCTGTCTCGGGATCTGCCACTCGGCTCCCTGAGCACCAGTGTTTGCTTGAAAATTAGCCTAAAATTTGCCTGTTTTTTGCTTGTTTGGAAGTTCCTGAGGGAAGGGTGATGATCGATTGTTATTATAATATTAAATATATTATTCTCTTTCATTTCTATAGGGCTTACCTCTGAAATATGTAAGTTTCAGGTCAGAAGACTCGGTTTCTGGAAATTCGAATCAATCAAAACGCATCCTGGATGTTAAATTCTATATTTGTTGAATCATCAGGGCACTCATCGCACACATATTGTTAACTCTGTCCTGGTTCATTAATCCTATTTAGTGAAATGTATGTTTGATGTCAGGTATAAATATTGCCTCCAGGAAGTAATGCTAGAGTACAGATGTAGAAGCTTTCTATAAAAGCAGTAAGAGCAATAGAAATAAAGGGGGAGTATGTGATTATACCTTTGTTTTTGAGATCAGAGAGCAGTATTAAAGGTATTTAAGGCGAGCCAAAAAAGATTCAGGCTAGAGCTTTTCCTCACATAACTTTGGAATAAAGTGATTTGTGGTTTACTGAATTTTGGCACATATTTACCAGGTCTTCAAGTATTGTAATATAAGATATTATTTAGTCCAGAGCAAACATCAAGCCCAGATAAATGATGTTCTGTCCTGAGATATCTCTCTTTAACATTGTTTTGGTGAGGAGTTTTGAAGTTATCAGTACAAGATATTTCTGCCTTTTCTCAAAAATATATAAAACATATGTTGTTTTTGAGGGTTTTTTTTTTTTTTATTAATTGTTTTTTCTTTTTAAATGTATTTTATCATAGAGATGGAACTCGTCCAATCCAATATGGCTATCAGATTCTAATCAAGACATAATTCACGTGGACAAATATCACTAACCCACATACTGAGAAGAGATTCCACAGTGTAATGTTTATATAACGCTGTGACACAAACACCAGCGGTGGTGGTAGCTGACAATACTAATGCTATATGTGGGACTTGGCATTAACGCTGGCCTTGGGCAAGTCGACTGTGCCAGCCAAGTTAAATGTCTTGTAAAGCTAAAGGACCAGGCAAATGAAATATAAGTTGTAATTGATGAAACACCATCTGAATACACAGCTGAAGCTGAGCTTTTTCAGCTGAACTGTGTGTGTCTGTTTTTCTTACCACCGACTCTTAAAATGGATTAATGAGGACATAATGACATTATGGAATTTAATTGTGGGTTAAGCAATGTATTTTATTAGTGGAAAAGAAATGTGTTGTCTGGTGTATGTAAGAACTTCATAATTTAGCCTTGAGTTGCAGCACCTGTTTTCGTAAATCCATACTGATATATCCAATGAATGCAATGATAAACCCAACATCGGCTGTCTTCTTTGACTTTTTTCTCCAAACCCTGGAGACCCGCTCCACAAATTGGACAAATAGAGAAGCAGAACATTAAAAACAGCAGTCTATCAACATCTGACGCAGAAATGCTCACAACTAAACTGAAGCTCACTTTTGCCACATGCAACCTTAAACTTTAAAGAGAATTCTGGCATTTTTCAACCTAAGCTTAATTTTCTGAATTTTGAGGGTAAAAAACTTTATTTTGACAAGGTTATATGATGCAGCGATGTTGAAGGAGCTTCCCAAACACGATCAGTCGATTAAAGAAAGGGCATTGTTTTCCAATGTTTACAAAGGACAAACAAATTCTCTACAAACTCATTTGTCTTTCATAATCATCAAACAGGAACAAAAAACAACGCCGCTTCACCGACTGACTGATAATTTTTGCCAGTGACAGGAAGCAGAAACATTTGTTTTATACACTAAACATTACAGTATTCGAGTCAAAAACTGAGCATTTAGATAAGTATCTACATGTACTTGTATGTTACAAGACTCTTGAAATATCATTTGAGCAGCTATTTATTTTGGACATGCTGTCATGTCTCGTGTTACTGCATTTATCACCTTGTAAAGCTAATTTTTTTAAGTTTTGGACACTTTGGACCTTTGGTAAACAGGGTTTAGATCGAAAAATACTGGAATTTTCCTTTAATACTAATTTGGACAATAAATAATAATGACAAGAAGAAGAAGAAGATGAAGAAGAAGAATATGCCTCCTTAATATGGCCAGATAGATAACACCCTCCTTACCCCGCCTTGTAAACGTGCCAAACATTGATTGAAATTTTTAAAACAACTTTGATTTTTATTAAATTACAACATAACTGTATGTCTTTCCAACTATAATCAGAATACCCCGCAGGATGATGAATGTTTCAGCATCTCTAATCCGGTTTAATTAGAACGACAAACATCAGATGCTAGGCTCTGGGGAGTAATGTACATCTTCTATTTATATATAACCACTGTGCATCCACCAAAAGATCTGTTTAAAATTGTTAAATGTAAATAGTTGATCAATTCTGCTTTGAATTTGCCTGTTGTACACAATGGTTAGGGTTCACTATGGGACTAAGCTGGGGTAAGATGGCGAGAGAAAATCTTGCAATTGTGTGATTGTCCATTCCTTGGTTGGCATTATCAGAGGAGGAAAATCAAACAAAAACTAATCAACCTGGGTCTGATCAGAATACCTTGTACCCATTAATTCTGTTCTCTATTATCCATCTATCCACTACCTACAGCTTTTCCTGTTAGGGGTCACGGGGGGGAGCGGGGCTGGTGCCTATCTCAGTATCTTCAGGTGAAGGCGGGGGTCACACTGGACAAGTGGCCAGTTCATCGCAGGGCTGACATATAGAGACAAACAACCATCCACACTCACATTCACACCTACGGACAATTTAGAGTGCCCAATTAACCTAACCCCCAGTCTGCATGTTTTTGGACTGTGGGAGGAAGCCGGAGTACCTAGAGAGAACCCAGGACCTTCTTGCTGTGAGGCGACAGTGCTAACCACTGCACCACTGTGCCGCACCTCCGTTTAGTTATGATTAAATTTTACTAATAATACACACTGCGCCTGCATTTGATGATTCTTTATCCTCTAGAGCTCAACACAATTTGCTCAGCCTGGTTCCACGTCCTGCTCTCACCCCTTGCGTATTGGTGCCAGTGTTTGCTGTCCTGTGTCTCTGCCCCGCTGCTAGTTCCCTTCTCTCTCTTTGCACCTTTGATGTTGGGACCACAGCTAAAGTCTTTGATAATCTCTTGTGGGGCTTCCTGAACCCTAACCAGGCCAAGAGGCCTGGAACCAAGAATATAGCACAAGGGCGAAAAGGAAAAAAGGGAGAGAAGGACACTGCAAAATATTCATGTTCAGTCGGGCAGGGTGGCAAGGCCATAAAAAACACCACATTATTTTAGGCAGTTTTAGGTTATATCATGGTACACAGTATATACAGCCGACAGAAGTGGTTGAAGTCAAATATTAGCACTGGTAGAAGATACATTTTACTGTAATGGAGCCTTTAAAACCAGGAGAAAAGGACTTATGGCAACTTGTGCCATATCATGATTCAGTATACCAATATCCAGAACACTGGTGCATCTCATCAGACTGTTATGTTTTAATTAAATTGATTATGACTTATACAATTACAGTGAAATATTCCACTATTTTAAGTAGAGCCTAAAAGATACATTGCTTAATGTTATCAGCCTGATTAGACTATGACAGATATGCTGTATATACTCCAGACATTGGATTATATGTTATTAATATTAGCTAATACCTAAGAATGGGGTTTCGAGGCACACAATGCAGAAAAGATGCTGGGTGTGATTATAATGAGCTGCTGCCATTCAAAGCACTAAAAGATCATTGTAAATCAGTAAAATATTCTGCCTCTGATGTCTTTTTTAAAAATATTTGAGGTATCATTGCAAAATATTTGCATATATTGGACAATATATCCTTATAACTTTTTTTTACTCTTGAATATTGATATCAGCCTGAACACTGCATATCGGCCGGGCTCTAATTTTAAGATGTGTTTTTGTTTGTTTGTTTGTTTTTTGCTTCTAATTTATCTGAGCTGTAGGTCATAATTAAATCAAATACACATTTAAATAGTTAACACTTTTTTGTGTAGAATGAGTCTAGAATATATCAAAATGTTTACTTGAAAAAAGAAAAGATGAAAAGTCATTTTCTGTGATGTATTAAGCATATTCTCATATCACAATGACGATACATATGGTATATATTGCTGATTCCTAAATGTAAGTACCTTTCAAATGTAATCAGTTAATGTAATCAACAAAAAAAGGTAGGAGCAATAACATCCAAGGGAACGGTGTGGCAACAAGTAAATAAGAAACCAGAATTTATATATATATATTTAGTTTGTTTTGTTTTCTTTGTGCATTAATGAATGTATAAATACAATATAATGGCTTTCAGCAAGCCAATTAAGGAGCCTGAAGAAAGAGTGCACTGTCACCGGAGGCATCATTATATAGGATTGGGAAAAGATGAAATACTAAGATGAGATGAAGTGTGAAAGAGAAGAGGTAAAGGGGCTAAAGTCCAAAGAAACACTGTGTCAGCACACTGTATAAAAAAATGGAGCGATGCTATAAAGACTAAAGCTTTGCTGTATCCAATTGTCAGCCGCTTTCTACACCATGAGAAAAAGAAGCAGAATAACCCTTAAAACAACACATCCGCTTTGCTCTGTTACTATTTACAGCTTGTTTTAAGGGAAAAGAAAGAGGAAACATAGGTCTGTCTTGAGTACAGACCTCGTTTTATCTTCATTTTTTTAGAAATCCCCTCCTTGACACCCACATGTTCACAGTAAATCTCAAATAATTTCTGTAAAACAGGATTCAGTGTTCACATGGAGAACAGATGAGAAAGCACTGTGTTTTGAGTTCTAGGGCTTGAACGCTTAACTGCAAGTGGCACACTGTATAATACATGCTACCGACCTGCACACAGGCAGAAATCACTCAATTATGCACCACCTTAGAGCCAGGGCATGTCAGCAACACTAACTAACGTCACATAACAGTGCAAATACAGAAGGGAAATCATCTTTGCTGGGCATAATTTGGACCCAGGCTTCTGGACATGTCCACAACAATGTGATTTCATACCTGTTTCTGTTCATTCATGCATGAGCACAAGACAGCAACAACCAGCATTGTTTTTCTATGCGTCTTTTTACTGAACAACAATATAGCCTCCAAAGCTGATCAGTTGATACATATCACCCAATCAAACAGTGCGCTAATTAGCCATGCTAAGGAAAATCTCACTGTCTTTTCCTGGTTCACGAGGCACAGCGCCTTCCATAATCCCCCGTTATCACACTTAGGGAAGATAGCAAAGCTAATAACACAGTGATATTACCAACACTGATCTGCAGCGATTAGACCGGAGCAGCGCTGACCGCTAATTCTGTCTGCATGAGACCAAGACCAGATTAATCCCTATTTATTTATCTATTTATTTTCCCCCGCTCCACCCCCTCTAAACCACCCCCTTTTTTTTTTAATCAATTTTCTACAAATGGCCCAGCTAATTAAAAACAGGAAAGGTGAGAGAAGGCAGTCTCAGCATTGAACAACACAGAGGTTATAGTATCAGTCACACGTTGATAGAGGACCAAGCTGTAAGCAACAAGGTAAGCTTGAATGAACTGCACATGTGCGTGAGAGTGTGTGCTCACATTTGCACTTTTCAACAATACTGCAAACCTCCATGAGAACAACATAATGACCTAAGCAATTTAGATTACTACAATTAGAAGAACAATTTGTTAAAAGTGCACTGTGATGCACTTGCACAGACCTGCCACACACATATATTATGTTAAGGCTTTTTAAAGATTCAACTTTTTTTTTTTTCACCTGCGCTTTTGCCTCTCTCATTTTGACAGTGGGGAAAGTGCTATTAAGAAAGATTGCAGTGCTATGGGATCAATATTGTGCTGACACCTCCCTGGCAATCTTCAAAAATCTCTACCAAGCAAAAACCCACTTACAGAGGGGGGGGTCTAGTGGATCACATAACCACTATATCACTTTAGCTTTGAATTAACCCCTGAAGAAGCACAAGAAAAAGACAAACCCACTCCATAAGCCAATAAATCAGAATGCAAGAACTAACAATAATGTATTTAAAAGATAATCACAAAAGTCATAATCTAATAGCTTTTATATGATGCAAAAACAATCCTGAAAATATACATGGAGGAGGCATCAATTATCAAATTGTCTGTGCAGGATAAAGAAATGGAATCTCGCCAAATTTAGGGCTCCATACAAATTACTTTCAAAACACTTTTCAACATTCTAATGTCTGCTACTCTCTGATGCACCCCTTCTCCCAAAAACGTTTTAAGAAACGTCTCGAGATACTGACTCTCCCTTGACAGTGCTGCAAAGGCTTTTTATGGTGAGGGCCACCATTGCCTGTCAGCCTTTGCCTTGCGCACATTTATTGATACCGTTGACGAGTTTGTTTTTTTTTTTTTTTATGGAGACATGCTGCTGTGCGGCCTGTAATTGCCGGTCAAGGCACGTTCACCAGAGTTCATAAAGGTTTCTCTGTAAATATATTCAGGTCAGCCTAGTGTCACCTCATACAAAAAGACAGCCTTTGTGTGATTAATGGGAAGAGGAGGGGTATTTCACTGCTACTCTTCACACACACAAACACTTTCACTGTAGGTAAGAAGAGAACACATACTGTACCAACACACACACACACACGGTTCTGCTGTCCCAAAGAACATTAAGATGCGTTACACTGCAAACCAGCAAGCCTGTCCTATCTTTATTTCACCTTCCCCTGTTTTCTTATCTTACGACTCCTTTATTCTTGTTTCATTACAAGGCACAAATCTGAACTTTCATAATATAGTACACAACAAAATTCAGTGATTATGAGTTTGTCAGGAGGTTGAGGAACACTGTGTGACTGTTTTCAAAGTAAGAATGACTCACACTGTATGTCTCTTACATTATTCATACGTTCCCATGAATCCTTAATAAGTCAACTATTAGGAAACGCTGTTACCCAACTGCATTGTTGGCTACAGTATATATCCCTGCAAATACATTTATACATTGTTCGTTCTGCCAGTGGGTTTGAGGGGATTTTCCTTCCAATGCAGTCTCTCTCTTGTTTAAGTGACCAGATAAACATGTCCGTTTTAGACCAGGTTGAATGTTAGTTTGTCCTTAGCGATTTGATCACACTTTTTGAGTTTTAATGGCAGAGTTTATCATCTTGAGTATTACAGCTCTCATCCAACATTGCCGCTGACTGTGGTGAGAAAGGCAGAGAAAGATGATAACACTCAACAGGTTAACCAATAAAATAAACTGTAAAACAGCATCACAACATTGTCAAACGTACAGCTCCCAAGTTTAAAATCGGCTCACAGCCACTATCCATTCTTGAGCTTATGTCATCCTGATGGGAAAAACAATTCAGCAGAGTAAAGTTAAATTGTTCAGGCAGTTTTCCATTTGTTGTGTGGACATTTCCATCAAAAGATGGATGTATCCATTCAGTCATGACATGCTCAGAAGTGGAAGCAGATTAAGACTTGTGCTGGATTTTATAGCCAACAACAGAGAAATTTGATGCTTTCTTCTACACTTTCCAACTGCAAACAATGAATTAAGAGGACTTTTAACTAAGCAGGAGGATAGTCTAATGACTGGAGGTGGTGCTGTGTTACATGAGCAAACCAAGAAAAGCTGGGCTACACTTGGGATGTTTATGACAATTTAGAAGGGGTACTTTTTTTTGGGGGGGGGAGGGGGAGACAAGAACTCAACTTAGAGGAGATGGAAAATGGCATTTTAAATCCACATCAAATATAAATCTATGAAGTTCCCCTCTGGACACATTCCAAAGCACAAACTGCTATGGCTAATATTTTATTTAACATGATCTTAACGCATTAAAAAGATTTGAAAACCCATAGAAAGGGGGCACCTCTACTCTTCTCCCATATTGAGAAATTACCTAGGTTGACCAGTGAACGAGCAGAACATAAGAACATATAAAAGTGGCAAGTGTTACAGAAAATATGGGAGAGATTCAGCCACAGTGTTACTTGATCAGCCATCAGTCAGACTCAGATGAAAAGTAGTGCACAAAAATCTGTGACTAGCAGATGTTTCACATGTAATATGTAGTTAGCATCTTTAGTTTATGTTCTTTTTTAACTTCTAACTGGCAGTGGCCATAATATCTAATAAGAGATTACAGTGTGGTCAAATCTTGATAGCCAACCAAGTTATGTATTGGAGATGGTTTAGTTGACAAATGTAGAACAATGACACATTTTATGGATAATAATAT
>KV751318.1:13704222-13729669 GCA_001698575.1 Mola mola
TTCTAAAAGGATCATAGCTGGTGCAATCTCCAGGAGAGGACTACACATGCATCACTGAAGGGGCAAATACTGAGTTAGAATGCCATCAAACTGGCTTTATTCACATAATAGCTATGTTTGCATTTCTTAACCAGATTAAAAATTTGAGGGATTGGAAATTCCAAATCCACAGTTAATCCAAGCTTTAATCAGAATAACCACATTTTGACATGCGCAGATTTGTCTAATTTCCTTAAAATAACCGCAGAAGAAGAAGTTGTACTTCTGCCTGTGATGTAAACAAACACTGATGTGGTTACACTTTGTACTCTTGCGCTTTTCCCTGCGATTTAAACTCCTCATTCTTAAAGAATGGACCTATGCCAGGTTCTGAAAGCCCTACTTTGGTTTCTACTGTTCTCCGTGATCAAGCTACAGGCTCAGCAATGCATAATGCTCCTGCGTTACAGGAGGAGAGAGCCGGAGGACGTGTGAGCGGCACACATGCGCAGTGAGGATAATTTTACCCAAACAGGAAGTCGCAATTGGAATAAGTGTTTACGTGGACGCGGTTCGGAATAAGCATCGGCATAAACCACCCCTCTCGATCGGAATATAATGTCTTTCCGAATGAGCGGGATCGGATCAGAATCTTCCAATTGACGTGTTTACGTGAAGCATTTTTATTCCGATCAGCCCTTTATTCCGAATATTTGTGTCCATGTAAACATGGCTAGTGTGACTTTATCTTGACTTTATCTTGTCAACAAAAAACATCACCACCAGTGATAAAACACTTCAAGTCAGTGACCCTTTGTTAATACACCTTGGAAATGATTTTCCTTGCTTCTTTCAACCACAGCAAGTTTCTCTAAAGCTCATTTCATATTGATAGAATTTTGTAGCAGACAAAAATATCATTCTTTAAGTATTAGGATTAGTTTGCTGCAGTGTATACGAAACAACCATCATTACACACTGAATTTTGAACTCATTTATCACTACCTTATCCACTTATTCCTACAGGCTAAATCTCAAACAGAATGAGAGTATAAAAAGGAGAAAGACAATAAACAAAGAGAAGAAGGAGGTTGAGAGAAATAACAAGGGATTCATTTCAAATATTTGCGAGGTGACTTCACACTGCTCTGCATTAATTTCTTTCTCTACTCACACTGTCATTTATCAGAATCATTTCTAATTATTCTGCAAGTTTTGCTGCATTCATGGCAAACCTGAACCTCAACCGGGTTGAAAACAGAGAGGTGCATTCCTTCCAGGGGGTCTGGCCTCTGTCATCACATGGACTATTACATTACACTCCCCACCCCTTAAAACCCAAACCGACAATAGCGGCCATGGTGTGTTCGTCATGGCAGGTCCATAAGTCACCTGGATGGGGGACTGTGACATGGGCTGTCCCTGGGGCCTGGATGCTTTAAGCGCTTCCACTGCTGAAGCGGCAAAGGATGCCTCTCGTCCATCAATGCATCCCTCTTCAATGGTTGCTGGAGCATATGAGCTTGCTTGAATGTGTGCAAGCACATACACATAGAGAGCGAGGAGCTCTGCCATCCATCAAATATCCATCCCTTACATCACTTACCTACATTCCTGGATTCCTCCCCTTTTATCCTCCTATGCTCTCATTGCTTTTGACTAGGACATAAGAGAAGGAGATGGTATGAAGTGTGTCTCCTGTGAAATGACCTTTGACCCTTATAGCACTGATGCTCTCACTTTCTTGGAGTCCTCAAGACTGTTCTTCAACTTGTCATTTTTTCTTTTTTCTTTCTTGGTGAAAGGCCATACCGTTGCATACTGTAAAACACATTTGTCTCAAAATGGCTCTGAAAAAAGAATAAGCAGTATATAGATGCCTTAAGATAATAGAAGACTGCTTAAGTGACTTAATCTAAATTATTTGCATTTTGGATTGACAGATGGATATAATTTCGTCAAATGGTAAACGGCAGGAAATCAGCAGGATAAAGGAGGAACAGTTTTGTTTATTGTGTTTTTTAAGACTCTCACTGAGGAAGGACCCGAGTCCATGAAGTTAGTCAAAGGTAATATGCTGCAGTGAGGGAATGGGCAAGAAGGAGAAGCATTAAAGAACATCAATGTGAATAAATGGAGTGGTGAGGGCTTTGACGAAGTTGTCAAAACCATAAGCAATGCACTGCTGTTTCACCACTACACATTTTAATAATCCTTTGAGGCATGAAGTTAGTCAAAGGTAATATGCTGAATAGAGGGAATGGGCAAGAAGGATAAGAATTGAAAACAAAGAGAGAGACAAGAAAAATGTGGTATGAAGACAGTTGGGGATTAAAGACTGCTTCAGTAGAGTTGATTCAACAGCATTCTGTCTGCTATGTATCAAACAAATGCAATACAAAGTGAAGCACAACGGGAAGGGGGTTGACATTGTATATAGTCGCAAGGATGCTGGGAGATACAGTACTGTCATCAATAGGAAGGAGCTACAATCAGCAGCAGCTGGTTCAACATTAATTTCCAGGAAAAGAAAGCAGGATGGTGAAATAAAAGATCAGCCTACATGATGTTACAATTTGGTGTGCACGCATAGTTAAAAAATACTACCCAGTTCCCTGCAGATGGAATATTTGCCTTTATCTCATTTTAGGTGCTTATGTACCCACCTTTTATTTCAGTACAGCTTACATCACACCTAATGCTCATCATTTCAGTTCGTCTTCATCTTTCTTTACATTTTTCTACCACCTTTTATTCCTGTCCCAATGCCTCTTGCCTTTCCCTCTGTCTTGCCACTACACGTTTGGAAGTGACATTGCAAGATCGATCTCAACATATAGGTGCATGAGCCCAATAAGCAGTTTTTGCTTTGTAAAGCAGCAAATTAATCAATGCCTTGTGTTCCCTACATATGGCCTGGACAAAAGCTGGTAACTACCATCTATTCTAGTTAGCGAGCATGAGGAATTAACTCTCCTTAGCACCACCTTACTTACATAAACAGATAGCATCCTAAGGTTGAAAACGAGTAAATGTGGGAGGTGTACAATGTGCATTATATAGTGTTTAAATACATCTATGAGCTAACAAAAAACTTGACTCAATACATTTGATACAAAATTAAAGGAGTGAATGTGTGAAAACACCTGCAAAGCTGATTTTCTCTTCAAATTTTTAAAATCAGCATTGTTAACATCCTTGTATTTTTAAGCAAATCTTGTTAACCAACTGCCTTTGGTGCTGTAATGACGTGTATTATGGCATTTCACCAACATTTGTACACTGGTATTTTAGTATGACATTGACTGGAACATACATACGTATATGGGTTTAGGCCTGTGATGTAACTGCATGACCACAATACTTTAGTTGCGTGATACCTATTGTAGGGCAAACATTGTGTTAGACTTATTAATTATGATGGTCCCAAAAATCTATCACAATATACTATAATTGTTCATATTATTTGTTTCTGTACACAAAAGAAAGATGTCTGGTTGATCAATTCAGAGGACTTAAGCTTTCAGAAGTGTACATGAAAAGCAAAATAAGCCTAAAATCTGGACTGCAAAAATGGTCTGCTGATCTAATATTTATTGTATCTTTTATTTTAATAATCCATTATTCTATTGAATATTCTCACGATTAATCGAGTATTTGAAAAAGAAGCACTTACGTACGTTTTTAAAAAGTGATGGGAAATATACAGAGGAGGAAATACTGGAAGAGCAATCACTTAAAATTAACAGTCACTTGTTCTTTGATCGCAGGCACTATTGTCAGCAGGTGTAGAGCAGCTCTTCAACACAGCAAATAAATTTGAGTCGGTTACATAAAAAAAAAAAAGTGAATTAAGGTACATTAGCAGTTATGAACTAGCAAAAGTTTTGGAATGTAAGAGTCAAAGTGACCATGAACTAGTTAGTTGTTGATACATGACAGTTTCGATAGATGATTTGTATGCTTGTCGTTAGTTTTGATGTTTGTAGAATATATTTTTGTGGCTACTTGAATAGGTACTTCATTATCTTCTTCCACGGGGTCCTACTTTGTCAAGCATTTCTGTTGTGTGACAAAAAAAAAAAAATAATCAACTTATTTCTTTGTGCTTAGAGGGACAAATCAATCCAATAAAACTATATTTTTCTGACTTTCTGTGGATTTGTAACTCTATAGTTGACATTGATGGTGGACTCAAGTAATAGAAGCATTGCTGTTGCACTAAGCAAATACATTTGGGATTCAATAAGTTATGCTATTGCTTGATATATACTGTATATAAAAAAAAGAATTCCCCATTTGCCCTCTCTGTGGGCGGTTTTGTGTGTCCTTTCAAACTTGAGTCCCCTACTGGACATCTGGGAGCCTGGGGGTCCAGCGCAGGATCTTAACTGTTGCTAGGATTGCGCTCTTCTGGACTGAGGTCTCAAGTGTTATTCCTAGGATTTGTTGGAGCCACTCTCCAGGCTAAGGGGTTACAGCCCTGAGTGCTCCTATCACCACTGGTACCACGGATGCCTTCACTCCCCACATCCTTTCCAGCACCTCTTTCAGCCTTTGGTATTTCTCGAGCTTCTCATGTTCCTTCTTCCTGATGTTACTATCACTTGTAGTGATAGTAACATGTATAGTAACTTGTAGTGGAGTGTAATATCTACCACTACAGCCTTCTTCTCCCGCTTGTCGACCTCCACGATATCCACTTGATTAGCCACCACCATCTTATAGGTCTGGATTTGAAAGTCTCAGAGGATCTTAGCTCAGTGGTTCTCAATAACCTTTGGAGGTGTAGTCCACTTTGATCCTGGAACCTCCAGCTCATACTCGGCACAGATCTTTCTGTATAATTTGCCAGCTACTTGGTTGTGACGCTCCAAGTATGCTTACCTGCCTGCATCTTAAACCCTGCTGTTATCTGCTGCACTGTCTCAGGGGCATCTTGGCACAGTCTGCACCTTGGATCCTGTCTGGTGTGGTAGACCTCGGCCTCTATCAGTCTTTTGTTCAAGGCTTGTTCTTGTGCTGCCATGATCAGGGCATCTATGCTGTCCCTGAGACCGGCCTTCTCCAGCCACTGGTATGTTTTCTCAATATCAGCCACTTTCTCTATCTGCCCGTGATACATCCCGTGCAGGGGCCTGTCCCTCCATGATGGTCTCTCTTCTTCTTCCTTCTCCTCACTGGGTTTCTGCTGCCTCAGGCATTCCCTTAGCAGGTCATCATTGGGGGGCATCTCCCTGATGTATTCCTGGATCCTGGTTGTTTCATCTTGGATAGTGGCTCTTACACTCACTAGTCCTCGGCCTTCCTCTTTCTGCTTAGAATACAGGCACAGGTTGCTGGACTTCGGGTGAAACTCTCTATGCATCATTGTCTTGATACCTGTGGCCTCTATCTCCTTCTTTGGCCAGGTTACTATACCAGCGGGGTATTTGATGACGGGTAGGTGTTGATGGCTCGGATCTTGGTCTGACTATTCGGCTGACTTCTCAGGACCTGCCTTACTCTACGTAGATATTTGGCTGTGGCTGACATCCTTGTTGCCTCTTCATGATTTCCATTTGCCCGTGGGATCGAAGGATATCGATAGCTGCCCTGAACATCGGCTATTTTACCATCTGGCAGTTTAACCACTTCCGTTGTGATCATCTTTCTTCTCTTTGATATCATCCGGCTACACTTGTCTAGCCCAAATGAAATTCCGATGTCATTGCTGTAGATCCAGGTGATGTTGATTAGTGAGTTGATGTCTCGCTCACTCTTCACCTACAGCTTGATGTCAACCATGTAGAGGAGGTGGTTGATAGTTGTTCCATTCCTGAACTGGTATCCAAGGCCACTCTTTGTGATGATTTGGCTGGGGGGGTGTTAAGCCCAATGCAGATCAGTGGGTGGGGTGGGACATCTCCATATTATATGTTGCACTTGATGGTAACTTGGGCAAATGGTCTTGAATTGACTTCCACAGTAGTCTTCCACAGCCCCATCAAGCTCTTGATGAAGGCTCTGAGTGTCCTGTTGATCTTGTACAGCTCCAAGCTCTCTTGTATGTGGCACTGAGTCATAGGCTTTCTTGTAGTCAGTACAGGCAGTGCACAGGTTGGTCTTCATGGTCTTGCAGTCTCAGGCGACTGCTCTGTCAACCGGTAGCTTTATCTTTTATTTTTTTCCTAATCTATTTTCTGACTCACTCTTAGAACATTAGGTGAATGTGTGTGTGTGTGCGTGTCATGACAGTCTTAAGAGCATGATTAAAGATTAGGCTCCAGCAAATTGAAAGCAGTATTCTTTTTTGGGGGGTTATTTTATCAACCAAAACTTACTCAGACACGGTAAATGTTACTGTAATGATAGATTTACTTTGTAAGCAATTACACATAGCTTTAATTAATGCACCAGCTACAGTTATCTCTGTAGACCTCTGTGTAGAGGTAAAGTTGAAATAGTTTTCGAAGAACATTTTTTTATTGAGCTTAGCTACAAATAAACCTTGTCTGACATGACAACAAGATAAATTCTGGACTGAGAATGAGGGTTGTGAACCTCTGTACACATACAAACACATACAAACACACACTGAAATGTGTACAAATACAGAAGGGAATGGACTCTATGTATCCTCATTTACCACGCACATGCACAACAGCAGGTGCAGGAAAAGGGCCAGTTTGCTGTGTGGGAGGCGCTGAGGTGTGAAAGCGAGCTCATACAGAATTGATGGCTTCTGACAATGTCTGCAAAATGGAATAATGTGCCATTCAGTACCCACTCACTATACAGTATATGAGAGAAAACTAAGAGGTATTAGGGAGCATGACAGGCCTCAAGGAAAGCCTAAAGACAGATGAAAGACAGGGCTAGGGGAGCTTGGAAGTGAGATCAATGCTTCTCTGCGCAGCCTAAACTCCAGGTGGCTTGAAGAATCTAAATCTTTCCACTGTTTCAGGCTTACCTTTCCATTGACAGTACGCTTTCAAACTAAAAATTCCCAAAAATCTGGAGGTCACGCCTGCATCCACAATTACGCATGTATATGCAGCCACACTAATACTGAAAAAGCAAAAACATTACATGTTAGCACATATTGCACTGGGCTTCTTAAAAGCTGTCAATTTATTAGCAAGTCAGTTGATAGCAAAAGACAATATTGCAGTGGCTCCTCAATGATAATAATAGTTTATTAATACTGTAAATCCTGCTTTCTTTACAAACTGATCAGATAAAAATGTCTGAGTATGTATTGTAATGGAGGCAAAATGAATTAAGACATAAAAATGTAGATAAATATTTCAGAAAAATTGGATTTATAAACAAGATACTTACTAATGTACAAAATAAAAGGTTTGTGTATAAATTCAATAAAGTTTCAGGATGACAAAATAGAATTAGCTTACAACCAGCAGAACAATATAAAGGAACTGTTAAAGTTACAAAATAGAGATTGACAAAGAGACAGGACACTTAAGTCATGAAGAAATTAAACATCCATCATCATGTAAATGTTTAAATGCATCTCCAATCAAGACTTGACACCAGAGTCCTAGAAGTTGGCAGCCAGAACGATGAATGGATGATTGGTGGATACATAATGTGGTGGATTACAGAATAATGTTTCTCAACTGTAAAGGCAGGACTTATGTTGACATGCTGCCAGCGATTGGCAGGCTTCTTAAGGATGGTCTGACCTCTTCCCTATATAACAACTTGTATGCTTGTGTCATACTGCTATGTGAAGTCTACCATTCACCAGTCTAGAGTTGTCTAGCTGCATTTGGGACAAACAGGGTTGTGTAATTAAAAGCACTGATTGCCACATGGCTTCATTTAATTTATGCTGAACATGTAAAACTAATCTCATCATGTACCACTGAGTAAGCTAGGATCTGCAGAAAAAAAGGAGAATTGGTGTCACTGGCAAAAAGTAATGTAACAGAGGTCAGGGTGTAATGTACAGTAAGTTGGACCAACATTAGGTCCATGCTACTGAGATAAGATCTAGAGGCATCCAAACATTCTACCGTGTTTCCTTGCATTTTGTCTTGCTTTTCCCTCTCCTAAACTAATTCTTTCTCCTCCGCTCTGCAGGTTGCCTTGGAAACAGTTGGGGCCCACAAGAGAGGACTTTGTGGAAAGAGGAATTATTGATGCGTAAACATGCAGGTTTGCAGGGAATATCAGAAAACAAACACCTCTTTTCTTAGAATGCAGCATGCCGGGAAACTATCCAAGATGAGCAATCCTCCTGACCATGCAATCATTGATAGCCAGGCCATTTTCCAACCTGTGTCAGCGTGTTTATACGGCTAATTCCATGTGCCGCATGAGGCTAAAGACTTCATCTTTTGCCTTGCCAGGTCAACAGGTCATATGGTAATTCAGACTGGCATGCAATTTGCAATGTCTCTCAAGTCACTTTAGCTTTCCATCAGTTCAGGTATCTGACTTATGCAGAGAATACAGCGGCAATGGCTCGATGAAGCAGTGGCGCATCCAAAAGATCAATCAATAACTTTATTTAACCTTGGTTTTCTCTTAAATTTCACACTTTCTTTCTCTCCTTTGTTTTCTGCTAAAGTGAAAGGTGAGGGAATTTTAGATTTGGCACTTTTCGAACTTTGGGAGTGAAAAGAAAATCACTTTGATTCAGAACCACTGGCATCCACATGCAAAGAAAACATGCCAGTGATGTAATGATATATTTTATGAGGCTGATATTGACATCTGATAATTTCCTGTTTCCATCATAGTGTGTGCAAGAGTCAGTGAAATAGGAACACAACATTTGTCAGGCTGGGCTGTAAAACTGAAACTGTAACCTACTGAGTTCATATGTAGTCGTCACTTCCGAATTATGTTCTTTTTTAAACAAAAAAAGTCTTAAGCTATACCAGGGGATGGTTGTATTTGAGGACACAACACACTGACGGAGGTCCGATAACAATTTACTCTTCAGGGTTTTATGACCAAGGAATTATAACACTGTGTAAACACAGGCGACTGCCTATCACACAAACATGCTGCTACCAAGCATCTAAGTTTTGTTATAAACTCACAAACTTTACATAATTTAAAAGCATGTAACATTAGAGTGTTACTTCACACCGCACATAATAACCTGCCTTCAAATTAAGCATTGGCTACAGTGCAAGTTATTATTATTATTATCATTATTATTATTATTATTACTATTATATTTTTTTCCATTTTGACTTATTGCCTAAAAGTGTCACAAATGTCATTTCCCAAATGACTTATTTTTGGTTCTTTCCATATCAATCTAAAAAAAAAAAAAAAAAATCGAATCAAACACATAAAGACATGCCTACATGTGATTTTAACTCTTTACAATCGTGTTGTAAATGTTATTTTTGGGCCATGACAGAGTAAGAACACCTATTAAAGGCATCCTTGCCTCAAAGGTCAGTGAAAGTATTTCTGTCCCATGGAGCGAGTATCTTATGTGCGAGCGAAGCCTTTTCTCCACTCTACTCCATGCAGTTCTGTTTTTGGCTCCACACCAACTCACAGCACTACCGTTTGTCTGTATGTTCTGCTTCACCGATTATATTATTCTGTCATCCTTATTTTTTACGCTCAAAATGTTGGGTTTTTTTGCTGCGTAGGGGCTTCACTCGCCTTAGGTACCATATGAAAAAATAACAAAAGAAATAAACAAAACGAGAACGTGCACAGTCAGTTGGTTGGGTGTTCAAAGTGGCTGCTCACATCAACTATGCAATTAAATCAAGTAAACCACATTACAGTTACTTGAAATACTTTATTAAGTTACATTAGGTCAATGCTGAACGGTGTCGTGCAGACAGAAAACCCATTCAATCCATCTTTTTTATTTTATATGATACTTCACTTCAGGCATTTTCTGTAAGATTAGCATTATGTAATCATCTTATCTACATATTCTGTCATGTTCCTCCCTCTTTCCCCTTGAGCACCAAAAGAATCGGGGTGATTTAATGCGAATGGAGATCTTTTCTGGTATCATTGCTTCCCTCTTTCTGTTAAATCCCACTCTGTATTCCATAAGCTAGCCTCTTTTTTTGATACCAGACTTACTGTAGGGATATAGTTCCCCAGGGATAAGGCATTCTACCCTATATCCATTGTTTGCTCCATCCTGAATCTTTCCTTTCGACTTACACAAGGATCACAAGGAAAACCAGTAGAAGGAAAGATTATTATCAAATCAGTTATTCAGACCCACCAATAATTGTTGAAGGTTGATGCTGGTGCAAACACATGCGCATATTATTCTGGGAATGTGGAAAAGAGCTCCATCCACAGTGCTGCAGCTAAATTAAGTGGAATTTGGAGGTGATCCAAGTAAAGCCCATAAATAAACCATGTGATCATCTCATTGTTACTCAGAACAAATTCTTCCGGAGCTCCACATGCGTGCAAAGAGTATAAATAAAATAAAGCTGATTTCCCCTCTCTCTAACATTATATCTCACACTTTAAAAGACCCACCACAAAAATCATCCCTCTTATACAACACCTTAGCCTGCTCCTAGGCGTTATTAGACCAAGAAGCAATTGTGAATTAAGGTCTCAAATAGAGCATATAGCAAAGCCAAAATGGTGGTTAACAGACAAACACAAAAACAAACAGGTGTGCAATCACTTTACGCTTCAGTGATGGCACGCTTGCACCACAAGTTTGAGCAGGATCTCATCAGGCACATACAGAAGCAGACAGTGAGACACACCCATTAGTGACAAACATCAACACATGGATAAATACAAATCACTAAAAAGCCAGTCTCTGGCTGAAATGTGAAGATGGTTGACTGTAGCTATTTTTTCCATATCATCACCCAGTTGTCAGTGATTACAGCAAACATCAATTGCCTATAAAAAATAAATTTGGCTAAATGGACCTGAATCATATGTGGGTATAATATCATGCAGGACTTGTGTGTAACCAATCTACAGTATAAGTGTCCACATGCATCTGTATTTGTCCTGATTTATGTTTCTGTGTGTTACAGCACTGATTTATCACAGTGTAGCCTAATCAGCAATTATGCTAAATATATTAGATTTTATCGAGTCTGCAATCCAGATTTCAAACATGTACTGTTTTTCTAGCAACACCTGGGCTACCTTATTTAAATTTGAAAATGCATTACACTTCAACTGTTACCTTTAACATGTAGGTGGCTAACTAGTAAATACTCAACAGTCTGTAAGCTCTGAAAGGGATGAATGGAGGAAGCTAGCGATTAGCAATAATCAATAAGTCCAGCCTGATGAATTGCTGCGCATTAGAGCAACATCGGAAAATGATTAAATACAGCAGTCACGAAGGAGTGGCTTGGCTGATAACAATTAAAGCAATGAGAAAGAATACACTGGGTACTGTTCATAAGCATCGCCGGGCATTTCATCATGGATGGCAACATGCATGCAAAGCAATCTTAATGATGTATTATGTTATGCATCGGCTTCATGATAAATGTGAGTTTATTGAAGTCACCTATACATGAGCTTTCAGTAAATATGCTGGTAAAAGTTTTAGTTTTAGTCCAACTAACTGAGAAGAAGCAATTTAAGAGACCCAAAATACTGCACCGCTCAAAAGATCAGACGTGTCCTTCGGAATAACTTTGAAATTCCAACAACTGACCAATTTCTGGATCAACAAAGTGTCACACCAAGAGACGAAGGGCTGATATGTTGGGAATATCTTGTGCAACTCAACAATCACGTCATATCCACATCCCTCGATTACCTCCCACCTATTAAAATCTCTGGCACACTGAGCTATACAATATGAACAATTCAGATAGCTTTTTTAATAGTTTCATTCCCACTCTCCCCTTCTCTCTTTCTTTGTGATCAATGACAACACAAGGCGCGCAAATATGACAATCCCAGCATATCATGGCTTTCTCACTCCCTCAAGGGCTCCATTCCCTGCCAGTCTTGGTTTCAATTATCCAAGCATAAGTGGGCACTAATTGGCACTGAGTTTCAAGCTTCGTCAACCATACTACTTACATGTAGCACATCCTCTTGCATTGAAACTTCACAGTGAAGAAGACAAATACCAATTAGATGAACAAGAAAAGAGTGCACTGAGTTTTCTTTTGTCTGATGTGTGCTCGTTGTATGTTGTTAAAAGAACATATACATACAAAGAGAGGTTGAGAACCTTGGTCTCAAACCTGATAAATATATCTGAACATACTGCACACACACACACACACACACACACACACACACGCGCGCATATTCAGAAACATATTTCTGCCTCATCCCAGCTACAATGACATCCTAATCCAAGAACAATATGTGCACTAATCTACACAAAACAAGGATTGTACGTCAAAACAAACGCGGGCGTCGGGAAGAAAAAGAATTAGCATGCTCACATGCAAAGGAGGCTAATCCTGATGAGAAGTGGAGAAAAGGAGAGAAGGATCAAAATGAATGTTTAGAGAGGGCAAAGAAAGAGGAAAAGAAGAGAGAGAAAGAAGTATGTTTCCTTATTTGTGTTTTTTTTGTTTTTGTTTTTTTTCCGGCCAGCTCGGAGAGTAACATGAATAAGCAAGTCAATAAACTCTAACAATGATCACAAGCCAAACAAAAATCAAAATGATTCCATTTTCAAGATTAAGTAAATTCTCTAATATAGTAAGTAATTATCATGATGGTTAACTAGAAAAAAAAAATAGTTACCCCCAACAAATACTGTGCTAAAGGCTTTCCATTTATTTAATCCAGAGGTTATGTAAATTCAGAAAGTGAATGCATAATCCACTATGATGTGCACATCAAACATTAAACTGGATTTATCCTAACACCCTAACGGAAAAGAGGGCACAGATTCAAAAGTTGAACTATCACCCTTATTTACAGCAAGCTGGCTGATGGGGGTTATCTCTGACTGTAATTAATTACGTCAAAACCTACAATGCACAGGCCTGAGCATATCATATTTACAAGAGGCTGACCGAGGTGCTTAATTGCGAACTTTCATAAAGAGGCAAGTTTAGTGTGCTAGGCTGATAGCACAGTTTAATGTAAGGGGATTCCAACAATAGCAAACTTTTGTAGCAGCAAAACAAACAGGTAAAGGGGATGCAGTGTGACATTGTATGCCGTCAAAACCAGTAACAAAGCACTAAGCAAGAGGAGAAGTGAAGGCAATTAGAGTTCCCCATGCTTTTTGGAGAGATGAGCTCACTGGCTTAAAAAATGCATGGCTGTGGCGAGGCGTGAGTGGTGTGTGTGTGTAACAGTGCAGCAAATGTGCCGTGTGTTGTTACTTGGGCTCATCTGACCTGCTTTCTTTTTATTTTGCAATGAAGAATTTCCAAAAGGGTTGAGCAATAGACTCTTTTCATCATCTTCAACCATTGCCTCACATCTGCAAGTATTCCTTGTATTTTAGTCTCTCTCGTCTCCTTTATTAATTTCTATTCCTGTATATATTCTTCTCCATTTCCATATCATTCAATCTCCTTCTCAGTTCTTTTTGATTCTAAGGTATGATATATAAGGTATAATATATGAAATATTGTCTCAACAAATTTGATGTCACATAATTGTGCAGCTTCCCATGCAGGTAGCAGGATGACTGATACCTTAACATGTGAACAGGGCTGCGATTTAAATGTAGCCTGTTCTGATTGATTTAATGAAATAACGCTACAGACTATTTTAAATGAAAATTAAAGTCCTGTTCACACCTAATAGCCTGCTTCCTTGGTGCACACAAGATAAGAATTAATGCATTACTTCATCTCTCAGCTGGTTCACGTCGCAACCACAAATGCAAGTCTCAAACAGAAAAAAAAAAAAAAAAAAAAGTCGTGTGCATGGAATACTGTTCGATAATTTGTCAGATAGTTAAAGAAACCCTGACAATTTCTCTTGCATGCTATATGACGGAGAATTGACAGGTTATTTTACTGTTCGTCTTGTTCGTCTGTTCGAGATTTTAGCAGATGGTGAAAATAAACATATGATGAGACATATATGACAGAGAATTGACAGGTTATTTTACTGTTCGTCTTGATCTGGGGTGCATATCATGAGATTTTAGCAGATGGTGAAAATAAACATATGATGAGACAACGAGCATGGAATAATTAATTATTGGGGCCTTTAATGAAAGACGTTCTGCAATAATGAAAAAGTACCACTGTACCACGTTGCTCATCATGGATATGGATATTGTTGAAGTCATTTCACCAAATAAACGCTTCCGTGACACTGCTCAACACTGTGGTTAAATCCATTCTGCTTTATTCTTTCGCTGATAAGTTTTTGACCTCCTTCATGTTCTCGTGGAGTTTTCGGTTGAGAAACATTCTCTTCTGCCCATATTTCTAGAGGGCATTTTTGTTCATGTAGATAGTACGCTTACAGTCATTGGTACAGATGGGGTTCACATCAGTGATGAGCAAGCAGTCTTGAAAGCAGTCCAAGACATCTCTGTCAAGCGGACCAGAGTCGGATTGTTTGGGTTGCACGAGAGGTCTCGGACTGTGTTCAGACCAACTCAAAGCAATGGCACCGGGGGGAAATGCTCCAGTGTTCGGTTCAACTGGACTAAACAAGGCTGGTGTTAACGCAACCTAAGATAACAACACACCAGAGGTAAAATGCACAAATGAGAATTGTATTGTGCATTTAAGTATAGATCAGTGTTTGTCATCTTAAAAGTAAGTGTGCACGTCTGACACCATGTGCATGTGTTGGAGGATAGATATGAGCCAAAAAAGTCTTTATTAGGATGACAGAAAACTGTAGGCCAATAATTAAGGGTCAGAAGCATTTAAGGGGCAGACACCCCGGGTGGAAGAAACTAGTAACAGCTACAAAGTGCCAGAATTTAAGCTCTGCTTACGTGTCAGACAGTCCACATTTCGCAAGAAAATTAGCAAATACATTCAGCAAAAGAACAGGCATAATAAGTGGGATCCCATTTAACATTAGTAGGGTTCGGGCTTATATTCTCATATCATATTTATGTTAAGGTTTTACGTTATAGAGTCCTGTCACTGTTGCATTCTATCTGGTGCAAAAGCTTCGCTGAGTGAATACACATCCAATCCCCATGATACTGCTGTTGCATATTACAGATGTTAAAAGCAGTACCCCTGGAATCACAAAGGATTTGAGTTCGACTTTTCTAAAAAACTGTAATGTATACAGCACCTGCAGTAATATTTCAAGCTCAGACGTTTAACTGAAGCCACTGTTCTATAGTTACTGTAGTAGCCTTGCAAGGTTTCAAGCAACTGCAGAATTAATACTCTCAAACACTGTATAGGGATTTGATGAAAATATATAGCATTGTCTGTTTTTTTTCCTTATGCAAAGCAAAATACAAGATCAAGATCATTTCTAGTGGGACAGCAGACATTAGTAAACAAAACCTGAAATTTAATATGCCTGCAAAAACTACTGGACTCTGGCCAAAAAAACAGGATGTTTGGGGATTGGATGAGCAATATGCATTCATATTCTGCTTGTCAACTTATCAGTTGGTATCACACTGTTTTTTATTTTCACTTACTGAATCAAATAGGTCTCATACAGAGTTTATAACACACTATTATTAGTATTTAATAACAACTATACAAAATTATACCAATCAGAATGGTCAACAGGGCGGCACAGCGGTGCAGTGGTTAGCACTGTCGCCTCACAGCAAGAAAGTCCTGGGTTCGATTCTGGGTCAGGACGTTTCTGTGTGGAGTTTGCATGTTCTCCCTGTGTCTGCGTGGATTTTCTCCGGGTACTCCGGCTTCCTCCCACATTCCAAAAACATGCAAATCTGGGGGTTAGGTTAATTGGTCACTCTTAATTGCCCGTAGGTGTGAATGTGAGTGTGGATGGTTGTTTGTCTCTATATGTCAGCCCTGCGATGAACTGGCGACTCATCCAGGGTGTACCCCGCCTTCGTCCCAAGATGCTGAGATAGGCTCCAGCCCCCCCCCGCGACCCCTAACGGGATAAGCGGTAGAAAATGAATGAATGAATGAATGAGAATGGTCAACACCCCTATGATAATCAAAATCGTGGATTTGTGCACCCCGCCTAGAGAGGTACTGAGGCTCTGCCCTGCAGCCAGGCCTGGGGAAGCTGCCCACAGGCAAGAACCAGAGGTAAGAGGTGCCATCAAACTAAAGAAGGACTCCTGCAGGGCAAGACTGGCTTGTGGGACTCCAGAGACAGTTGACAGCTACCAGGCAGGCCAAGCAATATATGACTCAGGAATTTGCAGAGACAAAAACACAGGTGTGTGAGGAGTTTAGTGAAGCCATGGAACAAGACTTTCAGTCAGTGCTGAAGAAATTCTGGCAAATCATCCAGTGGCTCAGGAGGGGAAAGCAATACCCCATCAACGCTGTCTACAGTGTGGATAGGGAGCTGCTGACTTTGACTGAGTGTATAATTGGGCAGTTGAAGGAATACTTTGAGCATCTCATTAATTCTACCAGCACATATTCCATGGAGGAAGCAGAGCCGGAGGACTTGGATGTGAGCTCCCTCATCACTGGGGTTTATGTCGCTGAGGTTATTAAACAAGTCTGCTGAGGTAGCGTTCAAGGGGTGGATACAACTTGCACCAAGTTACTCAAGGCTCTGAATGTTGTAGGGCTGGCCTGGCTGACATGCCTCTGCAGCATTGCATGGACATCAGGGGCAGTGCCTCTGGAGTGGCAGATTGGGGTGGTGGTTCCCCAACTACAGGGGGAACCCACTCCCCAGCCTCCCTTGGAAGGAACAGCTCTATACCCTCACGAGGGTACTGAAAGGAGCATGGGAGTTTGTGCAACCAGTCTGCATGCATTTAGTGGATCTGGAGAAGGCTTATGACCAAGGTGTCCAGGACATGACCATGAGATCTCATGAGAACTATAGGCTAGCTTGGGAACCCCTTGGTATCCCCTTGGAGAAGTAAATGGAAGTAGCTATCGTGAGGAGTGTCTGGGTTTCCCTGCTCAGACTACTGATGCCACGACCCCAAGAGACCCACGATAAGCAGACAAAAGGAATAAATGAAGAATAGTCAACAATAGGAAGACCAAGATTGGCTTATTGACTACTCACCCTGCCAAAACCGTCTCAAACTTTCCTTTTTGAGGATATTATATGGGATACATGACTTCATATGTTTATGAAAAAGGGAACAACCAAACCTCAGTTTGAGAGTCTTGTGCCATTGTATACAAATAAAGGAAGAATAGTGAAAGAAAGATCACCAATTAGCACGCAAACCTGGCACCAGCCTCCTTGTTATCTAAACAGAGAAAAGACTGTGTGAACATACATTTAAAAGTTGCTAAATTAACTTGTGATGCCATCGCGTGACACTGTCATTGGATAATTACGTAAAACACTTAACTTAGATTACACAATGGCATTTCTCAAATTGACTGGCAATCTCAACAAAAACATTTATTTGAATTTTGTTATTTAAGATTAGTTTGTTTGCCATCACATGTTTTTATGTGTAAAAGTAATATAAACAGAACACATCATAGGTTTGTGGGACAATAAGGAGCCAGTACTCCCGTAATCATGTCTGTGCACTTGGTGCGGTGCATTTGGAAGTTTGCTACTGCAACAGAATCTGAAAAGGCAGCTTTGCAAACCATACATAAATGGTCGCATGCTAGCAGCAAACCACAATGGCCATTGCCATAGAAGCCATTGCGCTTTTGCAGTTATCCACTTTCTTAACGAACTGTGGTAATGTAGACTGCGTTGCAGTGTTGTCTGCTTTTGATTTTTTTAAATGCTTTGCTGTAGCACAATGTTTTTTGATATCATACATTTTTGAAAGCATATCTGGTTTGCAGTATTCACGGTATGCCCTACAATCATTCCCAATTACTGGCTTCAGCCACCATTTAAATTCAGGTACAGACTCCCACTCCTTTCTGTACGTCTGTCCAACTTTGACTGAGACTTGTTGGTTGATGTAAGTTCTGTTCAATATCAAACATTCATGACCAGCTATAGTCATTTGGTTTTAACTGTGGTTGTTGAACTATTTAAACGCATCAAGCAAATTTAGCAAACAAGCCACCAGAGACATACATATACTATATATCTTTAAATCAAATGATAAAATCCTTTTGCAAGACTTGCTTGATTTTCATCTGCAGTGAGTGCATCAGCATGTAGTATCATTACAAAGAGCTTAGCCCTTTTCAGATTGTTAATGCTACTGTGCATGACTTCCTAACCAAACTATTGTAGTCTGAACTAAATGTTTTTAAATGGTTGACCAAATAATAACAAGCCCATCGTTTGTCTCATCGAATGCGTGCAACCACTGCTGCAGTCAGCCAACAATGATTGCTGCTACTACCCTGGACTCTCTGCCTCTCCATTGAGCTGAGCCGTCACTATTGCTGACTTAATCACAATGCAGTTTTGCAACTAGGCAGACAAAGTGTTGTTTTTCTGGCTGTGTGACAGAGACAATCATTTCCTGTCATTTAGAGGGAAAACGTGTGCGTTTTAGCGTTAGAGTCACTTTTCAAATGTCTCTAAATGT
Organism: Mola mola; assembly: GCA_001698575.1. Taxonomy (NCBI): domain Eukaryota; kingdom Metazoa; phylum Chordata; class Actinopteri; order Tetraodontiformes; family Molidae; genus Mola; species Mola mola. The sequence goes on from KV751318.1 coordinate 13,722,749, forward strand.
TTCAAAACAAATTTTAAATGTAGCTAAATTTGTTGCTAGGTGCTTTTTGAAAAAAAAAAAAAAAAAGTTGCTAGGGTAGTCTGAAAAGTTGCTAAATCTAGCTGCAAAAGTGCCAAGTTGGCATCAATGCAGTCAAACCTGTTTGAGCTCTAAAAAAAATGTCCATTCTGAGGATACTCTGACTTACCTAAACCATGTTGGCATTTAAAGAAACAGCGGCTTCTTTAGTTCCTCACCTTTCAGAGCACACTTGCACAATCGGGTCATTTATTTACCAAACACAAATACTCTGTCCTATCAATTTATTGTTACTAGAAGTCTTTAATCTAACATTCTGGTTGAAACTTTAAGTTGAAATGTGGTCTAGCTGTTCAGGGAATTAGTTATTTATTCATTTTATTTGTCCTAGTGAACTGATACATTTAAAATGAGGTAGAGAGAAGGTTGTTGATTGTAGATTGTAGCAGCAATCCATTACCTAATTAGTTCCTCACAATTCTCATCATTCCAGCAGGTACAGTAAAGCTTTCTGCACAGTAAACTGAAAAATAACTGAGAAAACTGAGAGCAATATTGTGTCTTACTCTAAACCCGTAATTATAAACCTGTGATTATACCATTAAACAACCTGTCATTATGTGCGTTCCCTTGTTTCATCCCATGTCAGAGTAACTTAACCTTCAATTAAGCTGCACTTCAACTAATGTAACAATAGGTACAACACAACAATATTATGCAACTGTCTACTCAACCCACAGACGCACTGATGTCACTTTAACCATATGCTCACAAGAGCTCCAGAACAGCCACATAGACAGACACTGGACAAAGGAGCAGCATCCATGTACAGTTTGTCGAACGGCAAACTGGGATATGCACTTGCATGTGTGTACATTACTAAAAAAATAGGAGACCCATTTGCAGGGTCCTTACGTTTCTTATTTTACTGGAGCACTTTGTGTATGTTTTTTGTTTTTTTTTTTCTGGTTATTTGTTTTCCCTCCAGCACGAAGCTGATTATTTCGTACTTGAAGCCACTGGTCAGATTTATTTAAAAGTGGACTGTGAAGCCGACAAATGAGACAGAGGCAGTCTGTGTTGCTAACTTTGTGCAAGGGCAGAATATGTCAGTAAAAGAAATATGACCATTGAATGATGCTAAATAGACAAAAACATTCGAACAATATATGCAAATCTGTCTTTGCCAAACAATTCTTTTCACGAATCTTCCTTATTCGAAGCCAATCTTAGCAGAGCAAGTAGCAACAACTTCCAAGTAACAGGCCAGCAGGTTATAAAACCCCATCATAGGCACAAACAAGACCATAATTTACCCCTGAGTAAAATGTGCATTAGTCCCCGTCGACAGAGAGCAGAACATTATGACTGCAGGATATGATCCAGATTTCTTTTTTGCCTCCCTAATTACAACTTTATTTGGCCAACTCCAAGACTTGAGGGGCAGAGCCTCATTTTTCATTTGGGCACTAGACTCACTTATGCTTCACTGCTTTGTCATCACCTTCATCTACTTGGCTCCTACCTTCCTCTCTCTCATGCTAATAAGAAGGACGTGGAGAGCAAGGTGGGGGGCAGGGATGGTCAAGGGGGGATTAGATAGAGACACTAATGTAGATCAGGTCTGATGGATGTGGACCAAGGCTGTGCTGTTAGAAGGACTCCCTCTGCTGCTCCTCAACTCGCTCTCCCAAAAAAAAAAAAAAATGTCCTTTGATATGGTGACTAAATGTTCCATCAAACCCCGAATAACTGATTTGTGTTGTATTTTTTGTTTGGAGCCACCTCTCGCAGCACTACCAACCAATACATTGCTTGAGTGCATTTACAATTCACCTCAGATGTAGATCTTGGATATAGAGTAAGTAATGAATTTAAAACTGGATATTTGACCACAAGCAAGACCGACTTGCATGCTAAAATTACTTTACTTTATGTAATTTATTTATTAGGTCTTTTTCCTTTTTAAGACACCTGCAGCGACTTAATATCGAAGAAGCAGACAGCTTGACTCATGCAGCATAGCTGGCTAGGTTTTTTTTTTGTTTTTTTTTTCTCTCTCTCTTGGGCTGACCCAGTTGGGAAGCATATTGAATATGCAACTAAGACACAGACGGAGGAGAAACTTGGCGACACATGACTGAATAATCATCACGGTACTTAAATATTCAAGAAAGAGTAAGCAATAACATTAGGGAGGAGGCTACAATATGTGGGAGCTGTGGTAGTTGCAATCCAAGGAGGAGCAGAAGAGCAAACAGGTTGAAGTTAAGAGAGAAAAGAGACAATGGTTGAGTGCAAAGAATGCAATAAGACATGAAAAGATGAGACTTGTCCTCTTTTCCAAATGGGTACTTTCAGAAGCTCAGCAAATGTTCCTAATTTCCTCTTCCTCCTTTAGCCTCCCTCTCTATAGCTACAGATTAAACATGAATAAAGAGTTTGCAAGGAGATAGAGGAGGAGAAGAATAAGATGAAAAACGAAATCTGGTGGTTGCCATGGTAATGAGAGGGGATGGATTCCAGAGTGGTATCGGCCATTAAGAAGCATGTTAGGGAGACGGAGTGTGTAGCACTTAGGCTTATTGCAGTGTGGGCTGAAACAGAACAGATATCTAATATAAGCAAGATGGGTTCACGCCAAAATGCTGGACGGTAAACAAAGTTATAATTAAAAAGAGCCTGTAGAAATATAGCTTTACATAGTCATGCAAAGAAGCAAGATCAGGTTCAGCAACCTTTTATCGTTTTTGAAATATACATTTGATCAAACAATAATTCTAAATAGTTCTCTAAGAGTACACAATTTGAGAAAAGGTAAACAACAATGTCATTTCATCCGTCAACATCCATAAACAAGGTTTACCAAGATGTTTTGAGAGAACGGTGGCAAAGGTTTACATGAGTTTGTGTGTGCAACTTAAGAATGTGCAATATTTAGAAAGACTTCTTTCAATTTTTAGTATATACCTTTTTTCACTTTCAAGGTGTTTTAAAAGCAAGTTAAAATCAAAACAATTATTTTGTGCCATGACAACATTAACCTGTTTATGGTTCTTAAGTGAAACTTCTTTGGTTAAGAGTCGGGGCTTGCTGGTGAGCCGACAGACATTTTACTGCCAACACTAAGTGTCACTGAGAAGAAGAAGATGCCTCTTGTCCTATAGTGACTGTTTGTCAAACATCTACCTTGAAGTTTTTAATTAGATTTGTAAAGTGCCAGTGCTCAAAATGATGGCACTGAGGTTGAGTACCTGCTCTTACATTATGTTACCGTCATTGGAAACAAACATTTGCTTCAAAAAATAATGGTAGTCCATCACATGCCTTGATGTTGCAGAAACTGTGAACTTGTCATTCCTTTGCACAGGCTGTGTTAACTATAAATATAATACTAACTAATATAATACTTTCCATATAATTATTTGCCAACTTAAAGAGCATCCCGAATAGAAGGCAGAGGCAAAAAGCAAATATTAGACTATAAGTAAGACACAAAACAATGATGTGGTCAATCGAACGCTATGCTTTCAGGTGATTGCAAAGATTGTTTTTCATTTTTTTTTCCTATTTGGTTGGTATCGACTAAAAGTGAATATAACACTATTTTAACTTAATCGACACAGTGTTTGCTTGGGAGGATAATGACAAGTCACTTTCAGCACTTTCTGTAACAGTCTCCAAACTGTGGATTAAGAGGGGGGACAGTTTATTACAGTCATTAGTGCAAGTTTGTGATCTTCTTTATCAAAACATATTTTGTACAAACTGATCAAACAGTCTCTCTTTTGTTGCACTCATAATGAGCCCCGAAAAATTTTTTTTTTTTTTTTTTTTTTTTATCACGGTTGTGTAAAATATATTTCAGATTAACCGCTGTTCTCTCATAACCCCACCCTCCATGCAGAGCCGGCAACAGCAGCAACACAGAGCAGAGCGACAGCACACTGACAGGCTGATGTCATGTTCATTTGTGCGACAGTTCCATTCGATCTATCGTATCAACGGAAAGAGCACAATGCTTACCACTGTTATGAAGCCATTTTTTTGGTTGGATTCCTAGTGTTATTGTTTATTCACCCAATCCTAATTATAATAGTATCACAAATGCTATAACACTTTTGTGAGTGTTTCTGTGCAGCCCCCATATGCTGGCTGCCTAAGATGAAAATGTTGTTTGATTTTTCCATCAATTGCTTTTGATTGCCTGGTGGCACTTGCAACCCCACCTCACAGGTGCATCCCGCTGTTCTGTTACTGCTGTGCTTTACCAGGCAATTTTGAAGGTGATGCATCTTCATATGATCAGGGCCCCACGTTAGTGCTGCATCACTGCGTGCGATGCAAGTAAGATGCAGCCCAGGTAATACACGCCTACATACAGCTGGCATTCTTTACTGTAAAGTTTACAGTTTAGCCTACTTTCCCTGAGATAATCATATCACACTCTTCTTCGACAGACACTGCATTGTGGGAGGAAAAGAGAGCCTAACAGTGCCACCAAATACTAAATGAATGTATAAATAGATTCCTGTGGCTTTCCTATAGACAGGCAACAACACACAGCAGGGTCCCTCCGACAATAAAATATATGCTGTGTAGAATTCCATATCTCAGATAGTGCTGTGGTTGTCCTTCACATTTACCCAAAAAGAAAAATGCAACTTGTGCAGCAAGCTAAAACAATTTGAAACAATTTTGTTATGAAGTATCTTAAGCAAATGAAGAGTAATGAACCGCTTCAATAAATAATAATAATGGAGACATGAAAAAAAAAAAAAAAAAAAAAAAAAAATAGAAATGACAAGCAGAGTTACTGAAGGGGTAAATACGGGGTTAAATGGGACAAAAGTACAGCTAATGTTGGTTTCAGGATAAGCACATTTCTGAATTCACAAAGGAAGCTTTCCTGGGATCTTCCATAGTGAGATTTCTGGTTATGTACAGTTGGTTGGTCATTGCCTTCGGCCCTCTGTGAACCAGTCCTGACTGTGAACAAACCAAATTAAAGCAGAAGAGTGGTTCTATGCCACTGGCTTCTGGTCAAACTCACTTTATACGAAGCAGCACAAAGCAGCTTCCTGGTGTCTCATGGCTGTACTGGCCACTTCAATAGCAGAAAATATTGGAAACTTCATATCAACTCTGCATGACAGCCGCTATGAGACTGCCACATAATAAAAAAGAAGAGAATATTTTATCATATGAAAAATTGAAATCTTCTTTTATCTCCTGAATAAATGTTACAGACATGGTGGCGTGTATGTGATTTTACGCTTTGTGTTAATTTTAATCTGTAACCAGATAAAACAGGTCTAGCCACAGGCTGAGGGTTCATTATCTCAGGTCATGTGCCAGGGCGCCCTAGAGGGATTTTGGTGGCGCAGGAAATTCAAAGGAGCAATATGTGCCATGAGGAAATGCCAAAGAGGTTCAAAGGAAGATGAGAATGGAATATAACAAAAAGGGATGCAGTTCAAGTGAGGAATATTTTGCATTTTCACATCTTGTGCAATAAAGGCCACCTGTGGGCGGTCTACCTTTCATTTAGTTACAGTAAACTGAAGCGGTGCTTTGCACATCCCTTGCATTTCTCCCCCTCCAATTAACATTCACTCTAACCTGCAGGGCAGCACATTATTTGCTTAGTGTTACTGGACTACATCTGCATGTGTTTAAAATAAAAATCCATATCCAGTCATCATGCGAAATTACCCTTAGTTATCTGTTATTTATGAGTTTCTGCAAAAACATCTGCAGCAAGACAACATTACATCATCTATGGTAGGAAACTAGGCAAGTCTGACAGTTTTGTTCCCTCTAGTGAGAAAGACAGGCACAATGCCCCAATTGCCTCCCAGTGGAGTTAAGAAACAGTCTCTTTGCTCTTTTGTCTCAGGTTTTATCTAGTCACGCAATGTGGTCTTTGGCCTCCCAAGTCGCTTGATGTTCCTTCACTGAGCCACATCCCCACAACCACAAGCAGAAGATCTCAAAAAAAAAACTGACAAACTCCTGTCAGGTAATTAGTCTAATTAGTCACTCGCTTGCATTTTCTTTCCATCCCTACGTTCGCCTTTCCTCCTGTGTGGGTTTCAAAAGTGCCATCATTAATATCATCCCACCATGGGTCATAAAGCATTCCATGTCACTTCGATAAATGTCCCAGTTGTGGCCTAGAAAAGGACAAACGACAACTAAGCTGAATAGAATTATTCACGGGTTTAAATTAAACCGTGTGATACAATTAGTTCAGTGCACATTGCTAATTTTGTCCTGAAATACAAGTCATGATATCCACCTTATTCTCTCTTTCTATTCTTATTTATTAGGATATTTGAGAGATTTTGCCTTGTGGCACTGGAACCCTTTTATTTTTTTTATCAAATGCTGAAATACCAATAGGAGTAGCCTAAAGATCCCAACATATATATTTGTGGAATGATGTAGGAACTAATAAAGATTCAACTTGAATGTGACTTCAGCAGTTATATACTGTATATGACTTATTGCACAAGGACAGAGTTTGAACTTAAATGAAACACATCCATCCTGAAGGTGAACAAATGGCATTTTTTTTCTTCCTATGGATTAAAGCACATAACATGGGAAGTTGTTTACCTTCATAGACGGCTTTAAATCCCTGACCACTGACCGCATAGTCAGACAGCAGCCAGAGTGTGAGCCTGGAGCCCGTACTCACGATGGGTGAAGGCAGCTGGAACCCCGTTAACCTGGGAAGGAATGGACAGAGGGACAACAAAGGTTAAGAAAAAAGGGAAACAATGATCCAATCAACAGCACCGTTAGTTGCAAGGTCGAGTATGAGGCCAGCTTCCATCGAGCCAGCTGTTCCCCCAGGCCAGTCAAGGACAACTTTTTGCGTAAGGAGGCAATGAATCA
>KV751318.1:13729724-13752451 GCA_001698575.1 Mola mola
GTAGACAGAGTCACTGTTGTTATGTAGTACCAGCAAATTCATAAGACAACAGTCAGTAGGAAGAAAGAAAATCTGAATCAACAACAAAACTGCAAATGACTGCTATTCAAATCTGTAGTGTCCATCTGACCATTTCTCCAGATACTACCTTGATTTTAAGGCTACTTATATTATTCATGTTTTATAAACTGTGTTTGTGTGTTTTACAAAATAATCAAAGTGACGTGTTTTCCTTTTGCTTATGCAGGAAAGAAAAATATAAGTGAAATAAGTTTAAAATCAACCTAATCTCTTTTAAGATTGTTACATTTCCATAAGGTGAAAAATAATAGCTGAAACACCTATATAAAGGTTTTTAATTAATCAGTCAATTTACGGTTCTACCATCATTCTGGAAAACATTTTTGTAATTCTGCATCTAAATTATACAAGCTTGGCAGGCCAATGAGGCCTGCTGCCAGGCCAAAAACACTTTATTCAATATCACATATTATTTCTCCAAGCACAAAGCACCTACTTATTGTGGCCAAGTGGTCCAGGTGTGCCTGTCGGCCACACGCCCCCAGACCATGACTGCAGTTCAAAAGCAAATTATTGCCAAAATAACAAAGACATAATTCATGGAACTTAATGAGGCTCAGTGACCACCAAAATAAATGGTATGTTTGCCAGAACTTAGGTCATTTATAGCAGTTTGTTTATAACATGGTCTTTAAAAGTCTGTTAATCTCTTAATTACGCAAGTGCTGCTGTTTACTGTGTGTAATTTTGTCTTTATTGTGGACATGCATGTCAACGGTGTATGGCTGCAAAGCTGGCGGTGTCCCTCAAAATGTCAGAACAACAATGAAAGATGTCAGACTAGCCCCCCTCATGTTCATGTCACTGCACTTGTAAAGACATGATCTAGTGACAGACTTGATACCCTCTTGTGGAGTAAATAAATAGTAGCCTACAGTACCGCAACAGAGGGTAAGAAGAAGATGGGAATGTCTTTCAGCCTGATGCTATTTAACAAACTGTAATATAGTTAACCATTGTCGGCTTTATCAAAGTTTATTGATGTTAGTATAAAGCAAGCCCCATTTTTGAGACGTCATTTGGGGAGCTATGTACTTAGGTAGCATTTATTAAAATGCAAGTGTTGCACTGTGTGGTTAACTCATTTCTTATTAAAAACTCTTCAGACCTAGCTAAAGAAGAAAACATCTGGTCCATAAAATGGCCATCAGCAAGACATTGAGCTTCCTCTATGATTTTCCTCAGCGTGTTAAGGAAAGCATTTTGCCAGCTGCTTTACAAAAGTGCCCAGCAGCCTGTACAATTGATTTCAGGTGTTCTTTTCTGATAACAAATGGACTCTAATATGTTACTTCACTGACGTGTGCATGCTTAGTACTTTGAAACTACAATAAATCTGCCTATTTTGTATTACTCTTGCCACCTGCAAGAATGAATTAAATGTAATTCAGGGTTTTCTGTGAGGGTTGGGCAAATGATTTATAATAAACCTCCTCTCTTGGTACACGGCACTGAAATATGTGCCAAAAGTAGGAACTATGAAAGGCTTTTTCAACATTCCCTCTAAATATATGCACAAATTAGGCAATATGAACACAATATGTGTCTGTTTTAATAGTAGGAACCTTTAATAATGGACTTTTTCCACAGCAGCCATCTTGGTAAGAATTAGCAGGGTAAATACATATGTTCCCAATGATACTAAAAAGGTTCTGTCCCATTCAGGTCAAACAGAGCCAAGCTGCTGCTCTTACACGGCTCTCTCAAAAGGCTATGCAACACTAAACAGAACAGAAATAAAATAAATACAATTCATTAATATCTAACACCTGTTTTGACACGCAACATCAATATTTCAATGTCAGTGCAGCTGCTGTGAAATATGTCTATTTGATATATTGATGCATTCTGAACACTTTGTATGAAAAAAATGCTTTCAGAACACATCTTCATATACATTTCGGTATCTTTAAAATTAAAGAAACTAAAGTTTAATATCCATAGGTGTATGTGAGTTTCTGTTGGACTGACAGATTTTGTTTTTCTTTTTATAGCTGTGACAAATTACCAATTAACATATATGTTGCAGTTTGTCTGCCTACGTTATCTAACTCTGCTGGCTCTACTTTCATCAATACGATCAACAAGGCAGTTTTTCAATGTTACACTAACACGTGGCGGCACCAGCTAGCTAGCTAATGTTAAGTAGCATACACTGAGGCATCCCAAAGGGAGCTACAAGCAGGGTAGTAGTGTCTGCTATTTCTTGATTAAACATTTAGCAAAGCATGTATCCTCAGTAATTTAAGTTTATCACGTTTGACTCCGGCACTCCAGGGCTTTTGGTTCGTCTTTTCAGCCCAAGGCTCAAACTGTAAACAGTCTCATTTACAGAGATACAGAGATATTTCTCATCTGAGCCAGATCAGACTGACAATTTCCAGCCATTTACAAATTAAAAACTGCCCCAAAAAAATAAAAAAATAATAACATTACATAGGGTTAATTAGGCTAAAGGGGGTCATATATTTGCATTTTAAACTTCTGTAACAATTCCATTATTAAACCAGTACACCCAGAGTCAACGCCATTATGAAATCTTTAGAATTTGTGCGACAAATTACAAAAGAAAATGTAGATATCACGCACATTAACACAATTATAGACATAATGGTACGCCTGGTGGCAAATTATTTCTGACCATTGGAATTTCTAAATGAACAACGACTCTTTTCCAAACGCACAACTCTGAAAAGTCTATGTTAAAAAGCCTAAATCACTTTAATTCATAACAGTTCAGAGACTCAGGGATAAATATAAAAGCTAATTTTCTGCAATTTTACCAACTACAATGTTATTAGAATTACAAGTCAATGTATTAAAATAATATATAATCATTGTTTTTGCAAAATACTTGCTCATCCATAATGTTTTTTTTCCTGACTAAGCACTTAAAAAGATACCCCAAATTAGGCAACTCGGCAAGGCAAAAAATTATAACCTTAACATTAAGTTTGTCAAAACCCTATATAACTTCAAGGCCTTTGGGCCTTGAAGCCCTCATCTTTGAATGGACAATAGAGAATTAGTATGATTTTGATAAGATGACATCACGACTAGTGTAAACTCATACTTAATTAAACCCTAATTAATAGAGGCCAGTATGCATTCGAGCCTGTTGCTCTCATTACTGGAAGACTAAAGCCACAGAGCTGAATGCTAACCTTACTGTTCAATATATAGACTTTAGTTAGTAACTAGTGTTGACAGAAACATCATTGATTAAGAAGTGATGGAAACTTATCCCTTACGTTCACTCAAAACAACAACCAAATAAATGTTTTTTTGAATAAATTAGTCAATAATGATCCAAACTGTATTTTCAGTTCATAAAATGAGAACTTTGGTAAGCTCTCACAATTGTTTTCAATATCCGACCAAATATTAACACATCAGGCCAAAATTTTATTAGCCATCCCAATTTGTTTGGAGATGTTTAATAAAGTTATGCAATGACTTGTGTGGTGAATACAACCTCAGAAGGGAAAAATAACCAATGTGATAAAATGATGTTGGAAACAAGCAATATGGTTTTGAGTAATGATCCTTGTCTTATTACGACCAGCTTTCAGCAGCAGCTTTACCAGGTTCAGCGATTAAATCACTTTAACATGTTTGCCAGCCACATACTGGTGTACTTAGGCACGCGTGCTAATTAAAAAACAAGTGTCGACTGTTCCTTCATTGTCAGTCACCTAATTGATTTATCTGTGAATGTGCTGTGTATCAATTGTTTTTTTGCACGCTATAGAAGTTAGCAGACCACCATACTTTTATCCATCCTTAATTGTTTCACTCCCAAGAACGACTTTGGTTTTCATTTTAAGCAATCTCTGTCTGCACGTGTATCCTACTCTTTATATCTATTACACCCCTCTCTTTAATCTCCCGGTGTTAAGAAAGGCCTCAACATTTCACTTAATCCTTAAGCGCAAATTGGAAGTGGGGGGAAAAAAAATTGAGGGAAAGATGAATTGGACCAAAAAGGGAAAAGGACTTTAATACGTGCTTCACTTCAGTCCTCTCTGTGAGATTGTCACGTTGGGATGTCAGCTAAGTGATGAGACACATGTTCATGCAAATAGCCCCTCCGCTGACTGCAAATTGAGTTGGAAGGCAGACATCTTGTTTCAGCATGCACTGCAGAGACGGAAAAGAGGGGCGTGACAGAAGGCACGATGGCTGAAAGGGATGCAGGGGCTTCTTCAAACAGGGTGGGATTCTTGACAAACCCTAACCGACCCGATTTAGGGCAAGTTACGTCCCTAAATCTGTTATTTTCCAGACTAAGAGAAATTAAAATGGATACCATCGTAGAACAAACAGAATCTGGTGGCGCTCGCAATTGGAGATTAAGTATTACAAATGTGATATGTGCTGTGGCAATCTGAGGCCTGCAGCCAGCATTGTTTCAACTGAGTGATACAAAAGGATGGATCCACCTTACAGGTATCTCGAGCTTGTGGTAAATGGATAGAGGGAGGATTAAAGAGTGCGAGGGGCAGAAGTGAATAGAGGGAGTTTGGAAAAACATCACAATTTATTGGAAATCATTGTCTGTTATCTGAATGTAAAGCTGAGTAATCTCAAAAATGAGGGCCTCTGTATCCAAACTGTGTGTGCTGTACGTGTGTCCGAGTGTCATAAGCAAATGCGTGTGTGCATGGAGAGAGAGCAGAGGTCTATTAAGAGGGCTTTCCACCTGACTGACCTCAGCATCTGCTCAATGAAGAACCTCTGCTTCCAATTATCCCACCACTACCCACGGGAGCGAAAGAGCAAGAGGGAAAAACAGACAGAGAAGGAAATGAGATGGCTGCACATAGGAGAAGAGAGGAGATACCGTAATGAGGGAATGGCAGCGTTGAGGGAGGTAAGAATGTGAAATGGAGGGAGGTGAGAGAAACACCATCAGCATGTGGGAATGTGAAAAAAAACAAAAAAAAACAATAAAAAAAAAACAAAAACTCCAACCCCATGAGCCCGAGCTGAGTGACGATGAATCACGGCGAGAAACTCTATTATTCTCTACAGCTATCCAGGGATTCATTGGTTCATTGTCAGACACTCACTCCAAAGCACAAACTCACTGTTACTCACCTGAAGTTTCATGTGAGTGTGTGTGTGTGTGAGATCTCCCTCCAAATATATGTGTGTTTACAGTAGTAAACGGACTAAATCAGGTCATCCTTTCTTTAATCTTAATTCAATCTTAAATCAATGTATGTCTTTGTGTTTATTTGTGTGTGTGTGTGTGTGTATGGGGGGGGGGGGGGGGGAAAGATGGGGTTATGAGGTGAGGTGAAGTGAAGTGTGAAGAACTGTACTTGTTTTTTTTAATTATTTTTGCGAGCGTGATACGAGAACACCCTGTGCAGCTAAAACTTGTCGGTAGCCGTGGCGAGGGGATGATGCTTCTGTTCACACCAACAGCAGTGCGGAGAACAAGCTCTCCTCTCAAACACACGCACCATTGCTAAATTAGACTCTATTACCACTCGCAGAGAAAGAAGCCGACCGTCTAGCCATCGCAGAGGTCAAAATGTCACCACATGATGACTTGATTCATCCAACTAATAGGAATATTTTCATGAGCAATTACGCTACACTTCTGCGAGTGTTCTCATCCTTTCTCTCCAATAAGCCGCAATGTACCGCGTCACTTTGCCCAAGGGCATGATGCTTCTGATGGAGTTTCGCGGTTAGTCTTCAGTGCTTTTGATTATGTTGAAAAGTCCAGCTGTTTAATTTAAAATCTTTCTAAGCATTGGACTAACAAACACTGTGCCTCCTTAGTCATGCATTTCCATACAGAGAGCACGCGGCTCCACGACAAAAGGTGAACATCGCTACAGGCAGCAGCAATTTTATCTCTAACTCTTATATACACAGCTTCCCACCGATCCCATATTTCAAACAAGACTGACTTCTTTTCGAAGAGAAGCACGCTCATTTCTGCCAACCTGTACAGCATGTTGTCGCTCCTTTCTTATCCACGGGTGACATCACAAGGTATTTGAACATGGAGGGTGGAGGATGGAGGATGGAGAGTGGCAGGTGGACGGAGGAGGGTGGAGTCTCTGAGACTGAACTCTGAGTGAGATAATCAGCCGCAGTCAGTGCCAACTGAGAGACAAACCGCAGCAAAGTCATTAACAAAACCAGCGTCTCTTGAGAAGGAGAGATAGCGAGGGCTGCTAAAGGGGAAAAGCAGAGTGGAAAGGGAAGGTAGAGTAGGATAGGAAGAGGAGGAGGAAATCTTAGCGGTGGCTCGAGGAGATCCGAGCAGATGAAAGAGGGAACAGGAGCAGAGAGATGAGGTGTGTGCTGAAAAAGAAAGCCGAAATGTTTGAACTCGAACCGCAAAGTAATCGAACACGACCTCCCAAGCAGCGGGACGAATAACGGGCAGAATGAAAACCAATGATGAAAGCAAGAGACTAATTTACAGCGTTGGAGCAGTGACAGAATGCCCTACTCATCAGCCGTGTTCATATTCTGGCCATAAAAACACACGGATGGAAACACAAAACTGATTAGTTGTTATTTGCCGCACAGAACTGCTACAGTCGTCATCGGTTAAATTAAAGGACGTGTGAATAAGCGAAGGACTATTGGAACACTGGGTGCCACTGGCTCTCATAAATAAATGCTCCAATTTCTCAAATAATATCTCATTCTTCTCTCTTCTGTCTAATTATCACTTTCAAAGAGTTAAAGCTGGTGCGATTCTCACTACATGATGCTCACCTGTTCCTCTTTTCGCCTGCCTGCTTGTCTGGAGCTGGACTATTATGTTTTTCACTCTGATAATTTCAGCGGTTGCCTTGGTGAAGTACATTTATCCTGTGAACATCAGCTAAATACCTCCTGGTTTCTTTGATTCCCTGTGGAAATTCAGAATGTAACATGTAATGGGTTGTTGAAGCCAACCAATATAGGCGTAACAGGTGTGGCTTTATGACACAGTCACATGACCTCTGGGGTGTGTGACTGTGGTCCTGTGGCATCTAGCAGTTTTTTTCTTTTTTTGGGCAGATCCTTTGAGTGCTTTGGGTTACAAGGGCCTCCATGAACCATAATTTTAACGTCACATCCCATGGATGCTCAATCATATTAGGATCTGGGGAATTTTGAGGCCACGTTGGCACTTTTGTCATGTTCCTTTGGTAGTTCCTGATCATTTTTTGTTATGTCGCAACACAATCTTCAGCCAATTATGTCAAAGTCCATGGATTTTGCTTGAATGATTAGTACTTTAATGGAGTGTTTGTCCATGGGTGAAAAAAAAAGTGGTTAATGTTATGGTAGGATCAGGGTTATAAAGTATATACATCCAAGTACAAATTTGTTGGCTATGGATACCTCTGTGAAAAAAGTTTTAATTTTTAAGAAAATTATTAACAAATATGCATCTATGGGTGTAATTTATGTCATGTGTTATGTAAGCCCCACAATTGGAAGCCTTGAAACAGAATCCATGAATGAACAACACACCGTAGACAGTAGGGAGAAGGAGAAAAAAAAAAAAGAGAACTATTTTCTTTGTTCATTTGTTCCCCCTCTATAGAGACAAAAGTCAATTACACTTACAGCAAACAAATCAGAGCTGACAAATGAAACAAGGTGATGTTCAGGCGTCCATTGTGTTTCCCCCTGTTCCGTACAAATCGCTTTGCAATAATCCTTGGGCAGGAAACAATTAGGAATGAAATAAAACTAATTCAATGTCGTGCAACTCTTGCCCTTAGGAAAGTGACAAAGCTAAGTGGTAGCCATGAGAAATGTTGTTTACGTGCCTCTGCCTTTGTACAGGTCTGTGTGTGCTTGTGCATGCATTTGTGGGTGTGGGTGTTTGTGTGGGTGTGTGTGTTTGCGTTTGTGTTTGTGTGTGCAAGAACAAGGAGTCATTATGAAACAAGGAGGAAGTGAATTATCAAGGAGAGAAAAAGGACAGAAGCATAACATTCAATTGCAGGCTAACAGGAACCAAGGTGTTTAGAAATACTAGAAGAATGCTTACAATAACAGATCTTACATATTTAACTACGTATTGTATTGTTGTATTATAAGGTGACATAATAAACTGCTTTACATGCTTGTTTACTTAGAAATATTCATGAAGGTTAGAGGGTGTTTGGTAATGGTTTTCTAAAGTGCTGCATGACTGATAATCATCGTTTAGCTGCTTTTACTGGTTTTACTGGTAAACATAGGCATTTTGTTAACATCAATTGATATGCAAAAATGACAAAAGCCACGGTCATAGTGTGAAGGCCTGCCAGGATGATCATATAATGCAGAGAAAATAAATAAGGTTTTGATGAATCACCATTGCGAGGACTTACAATAAATATTGATGCACAACAGCCACAGCTGGCTGAGTGTAGTGGTACAATAATGCAAGATAGAAATGTAAGTGAGAATATAAACAAGCCGCTAATGTATATATAATATTACTGGGTAAAGAGGTAACTGATTGCAAGTTACCTTTCCCAGAATCTCTGAAATCAAAATTGTTAATTATTGTTAATTATTTATTTTACATAATTGTTTACTACTACTACTCTTTAATAGTTGTTACTATCTTATAATTGATTATTCAATTTAGTTCCCCAGCAAGACGGACCAAAGACGCTTCAAAGAAACGAAATCCTGAGGGAAAGGTTTTGATTGGTTGAGTATTTCTCCATCTGGAGGAATCAGCCATCAATGGTCAAAACAACCGTGGCTGTTTGAATTAATCGGGGATGTTGGCAGAGATTCTAGGACTATATGCTAATTTTGATTGCCAGTTCCACTCGGGAGAAAGTGTCATGTTAAAACTTGCAGCACTGGACTTCCGGTGGAGTGGGACACCAACATGGCTGCCTAGCGTTTGGCTCCACTCTGCTGGGCTTCCCTACCCCCATGTCACAGCGACACATCTGGAATAAACTTTGCTAAAATAGTTTCACACAGTGCCATTAACAAATATTTCACAGGACCCGAAGCAAAACCATCCTCTTTCAACGAGACAATCTAAAAAGAACGCGATGGAGGACAAGATGGAGCCGTCATATTTTGGCTCGCTTCCTGAGATTCAGCGCTAGAGAAGCCGTTCTTCGGGCTGCCCGTGAGAAGAGAAGAGGCGAATGGCAGGGCAACAGGATTTCCTTCTTCCAGGATCTTTCTCAAGATGTGCTCCAGCAGCGTAGAAAGTTTGACACGGTGAAGAAACAGCTCCGGGAGTGGGGGATGTCATACTCCATGCTGGATCCAGCAACTCTGAAAGTCTGCAAACAAGAGGTCCCACACCTTCAACTCGCCAGATGCGGCAGCCACCTTCCTCAGCAAACAGGACTGAATACCGGACTGAGTGTCAGACTGGAACTCTTCATGGACATAATGGGTATGTTTGGTCGTTATTCTCCGGGCTGTTTATTTTAAAGCACCGGATTAATAGCATTCATATCGTTTAGTATACTGTCTCCAGAGAGGACTATTAAGCCAGGTGCCCCTGACATACGGATGCGCTATAGTAGTTGAGTAGTTTAGTTGGAGTAGGAGAGCCCCATGTTCCTTTAGGGCTAATAGTTGTTATTTCTTTTTCTTTTCACATATGTTGTGTTAATGTCTTGTCGGACAGTGTTGAGTTATGTGTAAGTTCTGTCGTTTCACGAGGGAAAGATCTAACAGGGCAAGATGTCTTTAAGTATTTTCTGGTAAATGCCTTTAATTATCTGGCTAATTATACATCTAGTAACAAACTATGGGTGAACTGGTTATATTGACATCATTGAATGTTAAGGGTGCAAACTCAGCCATCAAAAGAAGGAAGACTCTATTCTATCTCAAACAGAAAAATCCAGATCTGGTCTTCCTTCAGGAGACTCACTTGGAAAAGGAGGACTCGTTGTTATTGCAAAGGGATTGGGTTGGGAAAGTTCTATATAGCGCCGGGTCTTCTAGTCAGAGGGGCGTCGCCATTTTAATTTGGAATCAGATGAGGAGGGGAGATAGATGGCTATAGATGCTGAACTCTTTGGTACTAGGTGTACTTTTATGAACATATACGCTCCAACAGTAGACCTGCCGGGCTTCTTTGTAGAGGTGAGTAATGACAATACACAGTTTGGAAAAAGTAGTAGTATTAGGTGGGAATTTCTATATTGTTAGGAACCCTACATTGGGTATTACACGACCCTCACAGGCACGAAAAGCAATAGATACATTGGAAGAGGAGTTAGATTTAGTAGATGTTTTGAGATAATTTTCACCCTTCAGACAAGGAATTTACTTTTTATTCCCATCCACGTAGCTCTTATTAGAGGTCGACTTATTCAACACTGCTCATATCTGAAAAATAAATCTGTTCAACATCTCCATGAACTGGAGGTGGATATTAAAAAAATGGAAAAGATGCACTCTTCCCAATCTGACCACTTGACTCTTCTTGAACTAAATAAATTAAAAGCAAAATACAACTCTATATTACAGAAGAAAGTCGAATATAAATTATTCAGAACTAAACACAAATATTATGAACAAGGGGAGAGAACAGGGAGATCTCTTGCACAGAGAGAAAAGCAGCAGTATACCCAGTCAATTATACCAGGGATACAGAATGATAGAGGTGAACTGAAGACAAACGACATAGACATAAATGCTATGATAAATAGACATTTTATCAAAATCTTTATAAATCAGATAACCCAAGTATTCAAGATATTAGTTCTTTTTTATCTAGTGTAAACTGCCCAACCCTATCACGGGAGGAACGGGGTGAAATTGGAGCAGATATTACATTGGAGGAGGTTAAAAAGGCTATACAGGACCTGTAGGGTGGGAAATCTCCAGGGGAGAATGGCCTTCTGGCTGAATTTTATAAAGCATTTCCAGATGTTCTTGCCCCAAAACTACTTAGAGTATTTAAGGATGCCTTAGAAAAAGGCTCTCTTCCACATAGTATGCAAAGTGCTATAATAACTTCGATTTATAAAAAAGACAGGGACCCACAACAATGTGGCAACTACCGCCCGGTATCACTGATCAATGCTGATGCTAAGCTGCTTTCCAAGATCTTAGCGTCTAGACTGGAGGTTGTTTTACCAAAACTTATTCACCCAGATCAAGTGGGTTTCATTAAGAACAGGACATCATCTGACAACCTACGCAGGCTGCTCCATCTCATGTGGCAAGCTGGAAATGAGGCAGATATAACTGTAGCTTTCTCTCTGGATGCTGAGAAAGCATTCGACAGGGCAGAGTGGGTGTACCTTTTTCGGTCACAAGAAAAATTTGGTCTTGGTCCATCTTTTATTAACTGGGTTAAATTGTTATATTACAATCCCGAGGCATCTGTAGTAACAAATGGCAGGAGGTCTCCCCCCTTTTCAGCTTCACAGGGGGACAAGGCAGGGTTGCCCCCTATCCCCTTTAGTATTTGTTCTGGTCCTTGAACCACTAGCAATTGCTATTAGGCAAAATTACAATATAGTTGGTATTAAAGCTGGTGGCAAGGAGCATAAATTGCTCCTGTATGCGGACAATATTTTGTTACTGTGCAGATGCCCATCAACAACTATGCCTCACATACTCACCTTGATCGACTCGTTTTCAAGCGCGTCTGGTTACAAGATAAACTGGTCAATGTCTGAAGCAATGCCCCATATCGAGACTCTGTCCATTTAGTGTTCGGCAGGGTTGGCAATTTTCACGGCAGCCATCTGGCCTAACATATTTGGGTATAAAGATCACTCTGCGGCTGGATAACATTATGACAATCAATCTCCTCCCTCTAATTCAGAAAAATGAGCTTATGCTACAAAACTGAACCAAATTTGGACTGTCACTTCTGGGTAAAATCAATATTTTAAAGATGGCAATAGTTCCTAAAATTAATTATACAGGTAATATGTTATCATTAAGCTTACCATGCAATGCACTATTAAAATATAATGAAGCTGTTTACAATTTTTTATGGGCTGGTAAAAAAACATATGTAAATCAGACAAAACTTTATGCCGCCATAGAGGATGGAGGCCTAGGCCTCCCCCATATAGCCTGGTGTCATTATGCTTTCTGTCTCAAACAATTATCAAAACTATATATGACAGCTGACCAAGCTCCAGCGTGGGTGGGTATAGAGAAAGACCTTGCATACCCTTACCTGGTCCTGGCCTTTATTACTCAAACTAGTGACGTCATCCCTTACAATAATCTAGTACTCACTTTCCCACAGGAGACATGGCGAGCCTTACATAAAACCGTGGGCTTAAATCCCAATTTTACAAATAAATCATCATTATGGCGTAAAAAAAACATTTGATTTCATTGGATTATGGTTTAAAGTTTCAAGGGAAATGCAGACACGTTTGATTAGTTATAAAATTATCAACAGGATTTATTGGACCCCATGTAAAATGGCACGGCTAGGACTTAGAGACCCTGACCTATGTTGGAGATGTGATGCTTCGTGTGGCACTCTCTTACATATGTTGCACTCATGCCCCATGATAGATTTCCTATGGTCTAAGATGATCTCTTTTATCAATACGGTGATGTCCCCTATGCTGATACAACAACCGGTGCTTTGTTTATTGGGTGTGGTGCCAAAGGGAAGTGGTCTAAATGTCCACCAGATCTCACGGTGCAGAACAGCACTTATCACCGGATGCAGGATAGTGTTGCGACATTGGAAAACTAAAGTAAATATACTGGTGAGGAAGATGTTCGACGAAATGACTAAGATTTCCTCCTATGAAAGGCTCTGTTACAGACTGATAGATAAGGAAGGTATATATATGAAAACATGGGGTCCTAATATTTCTTTAACCTGACACACTGGTGAGGTGCTCCCTTTCTTTTAATTTTATACATGTATTTGTATACGTGTATGTATGTGGCGTGCATTTACTGTATGTATATAATGCTCTGTCTCTGTTGGATTCCCTCTGTGTTTTGTTTCTTGTTTCTTGTAAATGTTCTGTTTTGGTTCTGTCTTGACTTGTGACACAGTGTACTGATATGGCATGTATGTCATTGTATGTCATTGCATGTTTTTTTTCTGCTGAAAATCAATAAAAAAGAGAATTTAAAAAAAAAACAAAAAAAACCAAACAAAACTTGCAGCACTGTTTGAAATAGTTCAGCTTTGTGGCAACGGTTCTGCTTTAAACATCACAGTGTCCTGTACAAATACTTATGTGAAGAGCAAATCTCTGCGGCCAAACTACAGAATCCTGTGAAACCTCTTTTCCAGTTTATTACAGTACCATACAGTACTAATGTGTATTATTTTGGAATGAGGGTCACTGTCAGGCAGAAATAATGTGATTTCATGCTTGACTGTCTTTCAGTCAGTGGATCTGTCCAGTCTGTCCAGGCCTTTAAATCAAAAACTGCAGCACCTTTTCGACCAAAGGTAGAAACATATTCAATGTATCATGGTACCTGGGGCCCAATTTGATTTGTATTGCTAATTGTATTGTATATATTTGATAATATTGCTTTCTGAAAATTTCTTGTACTTCTTAAAGAAAAGTTTAATCATATACTTCTAGAAAGTAACATTCAAAAAAACATGTCAGTCAGTTTTTATTCAGCTGCATAGAAAAGTTGTACATTTGTGTAAAGCTCGCGTTTAAAAAGCTCAAAATTTAAAAATAACATATAAAAAACAGGACTTTAAACAACAATTTGAGGTAACTTTTAATTTTCTTTTCAAGGTGTTTGTGACTTTATTTTTACAGTCTGTAATATCCTAATGTGGCGTTTTTTTGGCCATTTGACTTAAGTCTGCGTATATGTGCACTGACGTACGGCGACAGGACTATGCTGTTTGGGTTTCTTTCCAAGTAAACAGCTCTAGATATATATCCACAGTTTCACAATTGGTGCTACTGTCTCTGTCTTCCCCTCTGATCTTCACTTACTCCCTGACGCAGCAGAGGCATGCCAGTAATAAACTCCAAAACAAGGACAGGCAGAAGATCTGATTAGCCAGCAGGGGGCTAACAGGAACGCGGTGATTGATGAAGCCCCCGACCAAAGCTGCTTCAACTGCCGATCTGTTTTCATGGCATGCAACAATGATCAAAGAACAGGAAATTGGAAGCAGATGGTGACAGAAAAGGTGCGTGTGTTTTACCCATGTGCAGAATTGGCAATGATCTAGAATTTGCTGCAGGCTCATAAACACTGATTCACTCTGTGACATTTGGCTTTTTTTTTCTGAATACCTTCGATGGAGACTATATCCCTCTGTTCTTTTTCAGTCTTCCCAGCCTCTTTTAACTGGGTGCATGTAATTTCTAAAGACTGATTTATACACTTTTTTATGATGAAATGGAAGACAGTGCGTTCACAGCAGTATATAAGAGCGTGAACCTTCCCTTTCCCAACAAATACATAAGCACAAGTGCAACTGGTCACATGCAACAAGTGTCTAATTGCTTGCCAGGCAAATCCTTTTGACACAGCGCGCCTTGTGTCTATGCGTGTTTGTGTGTGCACAATGTGCGAGTTTTATCCATTATCACATTTCACAAGGTGTTTGAATAACTAATTAGACTACTATGCTCTGTGTCTCTCAGGAATAAACAAGAAAAAAACAAAGGGGAAGGTTGAAATCAAGAAAGAAAAACATGACTGCAGCAAAGCTGAGGAGAAA
This sequence comes from Mola mola, assembly GCA_001698575.1. NCBI lineage: Eukaryota > Metazoa > Chordata > Actinopteri > Tetraodontiformes > Molidae > Mola > Mola mola. The sequence goes on from KV751318.1 coordinate 13,744,459, forward strand.
AAAATAGAAGTAAAATCAACGCCAAATGGAAAAAAAAAAATATGCAGGGGATTTAACTAAGCCAGGAAACAAACGGTGCATGAAGAGAATGCCTTTGCTTCACAGTCCTATAGATCGCAGCTAAAGGAAATGCATTTCTTCTGTTTTTGAGTGTGTGGTCATGGCGCCATACTGCTTTTATTGACTGTGATTCTGTTGTTTTTAAAATGTCTCTTTTCTTCTGCAGCGAGAGCCTGCAGATGGAAAAAAAAACAACCAAATGTTTTTGGAAAATAGCACTTAAGACTTCAAAGATTATCAAATTATCAATGCTTTTTTGATACCACATGTTTAAAACATAACAACATTCACATTAAAAAACATATCTCCAATCAGGTTTTCGACCAAAGACTGCAAAACTGTCACCACAGCACTTTTTGCCTTATTCTTTATGCCGTCGTATTGAAAAGGTATCAAATATGTTTTTATATTGCACAATTGCTTGGCAAAAACTGGTATTTTTTCACTCCTCTCTGTCCATCTTTGTTTGTGTGTGTCAACAGATTAAATTTCGGAACCTGATGCTTAATTTCATAAATTATTACCATAGCTATGGTAATAATAGTCACAAAAAGTGTATTTTACATCTTTATGAATCAAGACATCAAGACAAATCCAACTTCTCAATTTAAGCAAGAAATTAAGTGACCAATTTGACTTTTTTATTTTTTAATAATGTAGCCTTTTGACTTCTAAAAAATTTAGGTTAAAAAGATGAGCTTTTTATGAGTACATAAAAGAATGAGAGGAGCATTAAAGGATGATAAGATGCCAACACTAATTTGTGGTTGAAGTTGAGCTATAGATAGTTCATAGAATTGGCACATATTTCCTTAAAAATGTCTCAGTTTCACGAGATTTACAAAGTAATTTAAAAGTCATGCTTATAATTGCTACTGAGAATTATAATGTGACTTTATTACAGCTCATCAATCCAACATTACTGGAAACAGAGATAAGTCAAGCAAGCAGCGGAGGAAAAGAATCAGTGATAAGCCAACTTCAGTCTGCTCTTGCAGTGATGAATTTAGACATGCCGGGCATGTTAAAACTGCTGCACATGCGCACTCATGAGCATCACAGTACCTCAGGTATTGCAATTCAAAAATTATGACTGATGTGATTTGCATAAATTGTCATGCAAATCAAAGAAAATGAATTCAATGTGGCAAGAAAAGAATACCATCCGCCTCCCAGCATTCCTTTGTTTGGTAGCGTTCATCATCATGAGAGCCTTGGTTTTGTTTTAAGTGTAGCCAAACATGTCATAATGTTTGGATATACATAACATAAAGCTATTGTCCGGGTGCATTCTAATGTCATATTGTGCGCGCTCATTGTTCTTAATGCTATCTATGCACGTGTCAACTTAAAAAATATTACAAACAAATTTAAATACAAATATTGCAAATCAAGTTTTCTGTACACAGAACTGGCAAATCTGAGTTACAGGAAAACAAGAAAAGAAAAAAAAGATATCAGATCACATATCTGATCTGGCTAAGTCTTAATTTAAAAACATTTTACATGTCATCTGCTGGCATGAACGGCTTCAATAGTAACCCTGGAATCCCAGAACTTATGTACGATTTTACAGAAGTGCTTTGATATCACTTTTTCCCTTCCCCTCTTCCTGTTTCGCTTTGGCTAACACTTTTTGATGGTGGAAAAGATTATAGCTTTAGATTTCTTAATGCTGTTAAGGCTAAACGTTTACGGTTTTATTTTATGAACTTTACAAGCCAAAGGTTATCAGTGTATCCTGTTAAGGACACTTATTAAACCAGAGATGTCAATAACAATGCACACAATGACTTGATATACAGGATACAGGGTAAAAATTCAGTCATCTAGTTGATTATATCCTCAATCTGGGGTTATAGCACCTAATAATTCTGCCTTGCAGGAGAGCAGTTGTCATAAATCTCAACATGGTTTCACTTTTTCCCAGCACGGGATGATGAAAAACAAACTATCACGCTTGCTCCCGTTTTTAGTGGACTGTCGTTAAAGTTGGCGTTGAAAGTGACGGTCTCTCCATTAACAGCCCAGACTCAGCGAACCCATAAATCGTACATAGTGTGTGTGTGTTGTGTCAGCGTTGCTGCTTGAACTACTTAGAGTTCATGTCTGGGTGGATGCTGCTAAATAAAACGCTCAACTACAACCATAACAAACAAACAAAACCACTCAACACTGAAGCCCCATTTTACAAACACACACACACACTCCTTACTTGGAAATGTGCTTCTCAGTTGGCCATCACAGAAAAACTTGCTAACACCGAAGCACATGTACCACGTGCTTGCCTCGTTTCTCGCACTGGGGTCACATTCTGATGTATGTGTTTATGAGAGATTGAGAGTTACTGTTTATATTATGGTTTATGAGAGCTAATGCCACGCAAAAGCAGGAAGTGCCACTGTGCGTCACCTGAATCTTTACAAACTTGATTCACATCTTTGTTCACAGATTCTGTACATAGGAGACATGGAGAGAACACCAACGCACCAAATGATGGGAGAAGCGGGAGACTCAATTATGACAATTTTGCTGGCCTACTGTTCTGTATAATAATGTCTGTAACTGATTTAACTAAGAATTTATAAAATAAGAAAGTATCGCAGTAGTAAAGTTAAATAAAAGCATTTTAGAATATTAAAGAACACATTGCCATCTCTTTTTTTAGCACTTGGTATCATCTAAAATAATTGTGATCTGCACATCTGCAGCTAGTGACATTTCCCATTACTGATTTATCAATTGATTTCTAAAATTATCTTTGAAGCACCTACAATTAATATTTGTATATTAATATTGGACTGGATGCATCAGGCTAAATGAAGCTCCTTAACTACCGGTATGCTTGAACCTGATCAGTGATCAGCAGACAGGAGAAATGAAAAGCAAACAGCCAGATATTTCTCACTCAGGAGTTGCTGGAGAGGGAACAGAGCTCCAAATGAATACTAATGCTGGGTCATATTTGCAAATAGGCAGCCGTTTACTCACACTTGAAAAGTGGATACGTCAGTGTTATATTCACAACTTGCCCCTGAGTGGCCAACTTTAATCCATAATCCAATCCATAAAGCATTATTCTCTGTAAAAACAAAATGAGAACAACCCCTCATCTCAACGATCCAGAACCTGCGGTGACATCTTAAAATTGCTTGCTTTGTCTATGGATCAGCAAGAATCATCTACATCAGCTGAGACTGAGAAAAAAGAAACATGTAAGAAAACTTTGATAACAATTAAAATTGTTTTCCGGACTAGCAGCTAATCGATTAGAAGAATATCAACCAACGCCCATGATTCCAATGAGACCGGCTTTCCTGCATTGTTTTAAAAGGGTAGAAATGTGCCGAAATGGGAACTTTGAGGTCCAAGCAGCTGAAATGCAAAAGCACATCAATAATATTTCTTTTTTTCCTGTCATGCATATACTGTACAAGCACTTGTGCTCTCAAGTGCTTTCCAGAAAATGGAGCCGGCTACACGTCCGAAAAATTACAGTTTTAACAGTTTTGCAGCCCACTGCCATTTGCTCTGTGCTTAAAAGAGTGTGTCTGAATGCATTTGCCAGCGTGGGGTTCATTTTATCTGTATGTCGATAAACTGTTGTTGACACTGAATCGCAGGGATGGCCAGCACACAGACGCACCGAAACACACTCAGAGGGCCGACTATGGTTTTAAAGCCACTCCTTATACCATGCACTACTGCTCCTTATTTAGGTCCTATTGAGCCCACAGGCTAAAAATCTGTCCCTTTCACCCCTCCTCCTCCTCTCTTCCACTTCCCCGCCTCCACCAGACTGTGGGCCTTTCAGTTCCATTCTATCACTGAGAGGAAAACTTGTGTAGGGTGAAGACTTCGCTCAAGCTTCTCTTAATGCTGAAATGTACTGTGTTAAGTAGATGTACTATAAGTGCATTCAGTAAGTCACAGTAAGCAAACAGTTAATGAGAGGTTGACTATTACTTTATAAACATTCTAGTATTTGTAGCTGTAGATGTGGATGTACAAGCTAAACTTGGTGGTATAGTCCTTCCCAAGACGCAGTGCTTTTCAGGAGGCAAGGTGGGCAACTGCTTGGGCCCCAAGCCAGTAGAGGGGTCATCGAGGGCTGACAAACTTACCCCAGAGCAGTGGCTCGAAATGTCTAAAATGTGCAATGGCAGTAGGAAGCCTGCCTAAGGGGGCCCCATCTGACACCACTCACTCCTGCTACCATCACATGCACGGTTCTTGTGGGAAAATTTTCATTGAAAGTCACTGAAGGAAAATGAAGAGGAGTCATCTGTCGGGGAGTGAAAAAAGAATGGGGAAAAAAAGAGGAAAAGGGAATAAAGAAAGCAAGACAGTGGAAAGTGAAGCAGATAATGACGATTAAAAAATGCAGATAAGTTTATCATAACCGTGAACATCAGGCATAGACCCTTGTTGTTGCACGTCGACCAAGTGGACTTATAGTATTTTCATTTAATATCCAGACTCAGTAGTGTGTCTGAGCTGTCAAAATATGGACATTAGAAACTTAAGCATAAACACAGAAACATGTTTATATGCAAACAGGTGAGATTTTTCAAAAGAACATGGTGAACATCTTGGATGGATTACACTTTAGAGATTAATTTGACTCCAGGCCAACCTCAGTGAATTGACTCATAGCTTCCACAACATTCACACAATACGGTCTTAAACACACAGTCACTGAATGTGTAAGCTATTAAATATCCACAGAAGCTTGTGCTTGCAAACACATATTACTGCAATCATTCCTCAAACTATTGAAACACATTGGCAGTTTAATATGAGTGCAGCAGCAACAGGCTGACTCAGGCATGCACATCCTGCAGAGTGACTCATAAAGCAACAGCTGCAAGACACAAACACATCAAGGTTCACATGTACTTAGGAAAACAAGTGCCACACTTACACACATACACAGAGCTAAACATACCCAGCTGATCTTACGTAAGCTTTCTGCTGATAATTTCCTTTGCTTTGCCGTGACAGCAATGAATAAATTAATGGATGAATTAACAAATCTAAGGAAAGTGAATACTTTGAAAAAGAAATCAAAGATCGCTTGAGCACGACAAGAGTCAAAGCATGCATTTTTGATGAGTACTCGAGATTAAAGGAAATATCCCAAGCCCTGCCAATGATACCGTGACAGACATGAAAGCCAATCCTGCGAAAGCAGCAATACAGGACGCAAAATGGAGAACAGGCTAGGAAAGATAAAAAAAATGGGTGTGGAGAGAATGAGAGGAGATTGAGAGAAATTTCATGAAGAGGAGAAAAAATGGTGGAAAGAAAATTACTTTTGATGCAAGTGTGAGACGAGAGAAAAGGGAAGGCTGACTTATCAAATGTTTATCTTTGTGTGTATGCAGCAAAATGTGTGTTTGTGGTGCTAAGTGAGGGGCGGGGGGTGAGTAAACATATGTATGCCCGCTGCGGCAGAGTGCTTTTGACAGCCTTGTTCCCAACCTTCCCGGACTCATTCATAAATAACGCTGGAAGTCTGCCTTTTACAAAAGGCCTCCTTTTAAAAGAAAGGAACACTGGTAAAAGAAAACACAAGTAGAATCTAAGTCTAGAATCTGTGTTCCCTTAAACACCCCGACTGCTTTTCAATCTCCCTCCTTTTTTTTTATATAGTTTCCATCTTTTTCACATATTCATTTTCTCTCCCCTCATTCGTTTTCAAAGCACTTAGACCAAGAGAGAGGAGCGCTTCCCCACCATCCCGCTGAAGCATCAATGTAAAACAGAGCCCAGAGGTCCAAACAGGAGAGAAAGGCTGAGAAGAACAGCGCAACACCAATCCATAATGGATTTTCTTCTCTCTTTCATTTGCCTTCTGCCGGGATGATGCAGCGGAGGCACCACTGGCACATAATGAGAGACATTGGGAGGGGTGGGGGTAGAGGAGAGGAGATGGAAAGGGGGGGAGAGGCCAACAGCTTCTCAAAACAGTGCCAAAAAAAAAACAAGCTCTAACGAATACCTTTTTTCTCTTCTCCTGTCTCCGGGGGGCTTGCATAACAGAAGCTTTAAACTATTTGCGAGAATTTTTGACAGCAAAAGGTGTAGGGGATTACAAAGAGCTTTGGCGTAGCTTCATCTGATCAGATGCAGAACTTGTCACTATTTAACTTAAGCCCAAAAAAAAAAAAAAAATGCCCCTCCTGGAACCGCCACCTTACCGTGGTGGAGGGGTTTGGGTGCCCTAATGATCCTAGGAGCTATGTTGTCGGGGGCTGTTTGCCCCTGGTAGGGTCACCCAAGGCAAATTGGTCCTAGGTGAGGGGCCAGACAACCGCGCTGGAGCCAGGCCTGGGGAAGGGGTCCGTAGGCGAGCGCCTGGTGGCCGGGCCTTTTTCCATGGGGTCCGGTCGGGCTCAGCCCGAAAAGGAAACATGGGTCCGTCCTCATGTGGGCCCACCACCCACAGGAGGAACCATAGAGGTCCGGTGCTATGTGGATCGGGTGGCAGTCAAAGGCAGGGGCCTTGGCGGTCCGATCCCCGGTTGCTGAAGCTGGCTATCGGAACATGGAATGTTACCTCTCTGATGGGGAAGGAACCTGAGCTTGTGCGTGAGGTTGAGAGATACCGGCTAGATATAGTCGGCCTAACCTCAACGCACAGTTTGGGTTCTGGAACCAGTCTTCTTGAGAGGGGTTGGACTCTGTTCTATGCTGGAGTTGTCCCAGGTGGGAGGCGGAGAGCAGGCGTGGGCTTATTAATAGCTCCCCGGCTCTCAGCCAATGTGTTGGAGTTTACCCCCGTGGACGAAAGGGTTGCTTCCCTGCGCCTTCGGGTTGGGGAACGGGACCTGACTGTGGTTTGTGCCTATGCGCCAAATAGCAGTTCAGAGTACCCACCCTTTTTGGAGTCCTTGGAAAAGGTACTGGAGAGTCCCCCTACTGGGGACTCCATCGTCCTACTGGGAGACATCAACGCTCATGTGGGCAATGACAGCGAGACCTGGAGGGGTGTGATTGGGAGGAACGGACTGCCCGATCTGAACCCGAGTGGTGTTCAGTTATTGGATTTCTGTGCTAGTCACAGTTTGTCCATAACTAACACCATGTTCAGCCATAAGAGTGTCCATAAGTGCACTTGGCACCAGGACACCCTAGGTCGACAGTCAATGATTGACTTTGTAGTCGTATCATCTGATCTGCGACCGTATGTGCTGGACACTCGGGTAAAGAGAGGAGCAGAGCTGTCAACTGATCACCACCTGGTGGTGAGTTGGATCAGGTGGCGGGGGAAGAAGCCGGACAGACCAGGTAGGCCCAAGCGAATAGTGAGGGTCTGCTGGGAACGTCTGGCTGAGGACCCTGTGAAAATGGTCTTCAACTCCCACCTCCGGAGGAGCTTCAACCACATCCCGGAGGTAGTGGGGAGCATGGAGTCTGAGTGGGCCATGTTCCGCGCTGCCATTGTCGAGGCGGCTGCTCGAAGCTGTGGTAGCAAGGTCGCTGGTGCTAGTCGTGGCGGTAATCCCAGGACCCGCTGGTGGACACCAGAGGTGAAAGGGGCCGTCAAGCTGAAGAAGGAGACTTACAGGTCATGGTTGGCCTGTGGGACTCCCGAGGCAGCAGACAGCTACCGGCAGGCCAAGCGATCTGCGGCTCGGGTGGTCACTGAGGCAAAAACCCGGGTGTGGGAGGAGTTTGGTGAGGCCATGGAACAAGACTTCCAGTCGGCGCCGAAGAAATTCTGGCAAACTGTTCGGCGACTCAGGAGGGGAAAGCGGAACCCCGTCCACACGGTCTTCGGTGTGGGAGGGGAGTTGCTGACCTCAACTGAGTCTATAGTTCGGCGGTGGAAGGAATACTTCGAAGATCTCCTCAATCCCACCAACACGCATTCTGAAGAAGAGGCAGAGCCGGAGGACTTTGGGCTGGGCCCTCCCATCACTGGGGT
>KV751318.1:13781433-13796997 GCA_001698575.1 Mola mola
AATATATTAATAAATTAAAAAAATCACGCCGAATGCAGTGTGGAACAGCTACTTAATCATGCATCAAACGAGCAGTAGAAGCCTTGTGATGGGATCGTGTCACAGAAGGGTCTAAAGTGAGCGTTCAACGCTATGGAAGCAGAGGAGAGCTCCCACCGTGCAGCAGCTGCTCCTCACTGGGGAGCTGTCCGTGGTGCTGAAGACAACATCTCTGTCCGTGGGGCTGAAGACAACATCTCTGTCCGTAGTGCTGAAGACAACATCTCTGTCCGTGGGGCTGAAGACAACATCTCTGTCCGTGGTGCTTAAGACAACATCTCTGTCCGTGGGGCTGAAGACAACATCTCTGTTCGTGGGGCTGAAAATATCCCCAAACAGCAGGTTTATGGGGATCCGCGTGGGTCACTGGAGCCGCTGCAGCTAAATCACAAACCCTTTTATGTCTGTGCAATAAAGCAATCAGCAGCAGAGTGCTACAAATGATTTCAAACTAATAGATTTAACTCCCATTCTCTTCCACCCCATTCATCACTAAGTCATCAACGACGCCACATAAATCAGTTAGAGTCGATAGCCTTTCTGTCCGTCTGAGGGTCTTTAATATTTAAGTGTTCAGGGTTTGGGTTTTGCTGTTTTTGATCTGTTCAAGGTATACGTTGTTTTGTTTTGTTTTTTCCTTGCTGTGATTTCGTGACAACAAACAGGCCCACCCACGCGCACGCTTCCATTCTGTCTCGAGGAGCCTCATCACTGTGCAAATACAAGCACATGTCATGAGGTGGGAGAGATAAAAAGGCGAGGGGCATCAAACCCTCCAGGCCTCATAACATTACTGCAAGTTGCATCACAAGCGCAATGAAGCGGCTTTTCACGTTAGGTTTGGGGTGGGGGGGTGTGCGATACGTCCCCTCCCGTCCTCTGAACATTAAACTGACCAGGAGCTGATTGGCAGCTCCGGCGGGGACAGCTGGTTTTGATCCCGCACTGCGGTCTTCAATGGCTCTTTGTGCGGGGACAAAAAGCGCCTTTCAAACATATCTCGCTTCGGCAGTGTGGCCCCCGAGGAGCGATCATATGGCCACAGGGGAGGCTGACGCTTTTTTTTCCAAAGTGAGACTGGCGACAGAGGACGGTATTGAGGCGGGCACCCGTGACGTGGCGTAAAAGAGTTGCCGGCATCAGAAAGAGAGTACCTGCTTCCGCAGGGCAGAGAAACGGCGTGAAAAGGGTTCATCTCTGCCCTCTCCGCTCCGCCTCTGAGCACACAGCGAGGCTCTGGTGCCGCTCAATGGGAGGATGGGGCAACTGCTGCTGGCTGCGGCACCCGGGGACGCACCGGGCCACCTCGCGTGATATTCAAACATGTGTTTGAATATCACGGGCCTCTCCCGCACTTTGGTAATGCCCTTAATAAGTTAGGCTCGCCTCACTGGCTCCGGAAGTATAGACTCAAATGGGCAAGAGAGGGGGCAATAACAAGCTCCCCTGCCGCAATTAAGCAAGAAGCGTCATTCAGCATGCAGCAGTACTCCACAGGAAAGTCAAGAGTTGGTCAGTGTCGAACGGGCTGTGTCGGACATCACCAAAGCCGTGCACGTTCTGATACAAGGGGGAGTGATCTGATGGGAGACATGAAGGGGGTGACCTTTCCGTAACACAGTTTCCTGGATTATGAGCTGTCCAACCAAAGGTTTGAGTGGGACAAACACGCCGCCATGACTCACTGTCAAATGTATATAGTGGCCGTGGCACTATTGTCGGCCTCTGCTAAAAATAGAGCCTCGACAGTGATAAAACTTGGCTTTCTTTGCCAGAGGAGCAGCTCGGGGTAAACCTGGCCGCTAAGTAATGCCACAAGCTTCTCTCCATGAATGTCCACGGCCAAGGAAACAGAACACAGCTCAGCAGCTGCGTGTCCAGCTTTAAATAAAACGCACTGTTGCCAGGATATGAAAGTGAATGGTCAGTATTGATAATCTGTTGAATGACCAACTGCAGCTGAAAGATCCCCATTTGCAATTAGTGCCCCGCACACATACACGCACGCACGCACGCAGAGCTCAGTGAGGTTTACTTGTTGAAGCGGAGAAACCTATGCGATGTGATCTGAGCTGAGGAAACTGAAGAGGAACAGTGAGGGACACACACACACACACACACACACACACACACACACACAGATACTCACACGCACATTTTTTTTTTTCCGTTTTTTTGAACACTGAACAGCATAACAATCAGTCGCCTGCTTGACCACTTGAACTGATTTCCTCACGCCTGCAGCTTATGCACCTCCACCTCTTCTTACATGAAAAACATCAATTTCGGGACACAAGAATTCGCATCAACATTCACGCGGCTCATTCAAGCGACACATTTCCTCAAAAAAAAAAAAACAAAACAAAAAACAAAAGCATGAAGCGCATCAACAGTCGGGGACAGGAACAAGCTCGGGGTTGATTCCCGAGGATCCGTCACCCGGCCGGACATCTCTCTTCTATTAATAACTTTGGGCATCGCAGCGAGGCTGACGCGCCTTTAGGAAGATGCTGCTTTGCATTCAGCCGGGGATTCGTGCAGGGTGGGCGGTGGGTGTGTGTCTCCGGCCGCACGGACCATGGGGACTTACCTCTCGCCGAGGTGACCAGCAGCACCACATATAAGAGCGGCACCCGGCTCCAGTGGTGCGCCTTCATTAGGGCATAAATCCGTCTTCTGCCCCCCTTCCTGCGTGCGCATTCCGCTCTCCTGGCAAGTCCCGTGGCTTCGTCCCGGTTTGAAGCGGCGGTCATGGCAGGGCTTATTCTCTGGTGTGGCAGGCACGATAGTTCTCAGATGGTTAAAAAGCGGAGATTCACTCGGTGTCGGCGCTGAGAAAAATCCCAGTGCATGGAGGAGGCTCGGAGCTCGCAGCTGGACTGAACCATGTCATGCGGGCACCGAGGGGTTCAGAGTGTCTGTCTGAGCAGATAGATTTCACACCTAAAGAGGGGTGGGGGGTGAAAAGGGGGGATGGAGGGAAGGCAAACCGAGGGGGAGGCGTGATTCTAGTGGTCACCGATATACCAAAGAGCGTCAAAGCCACGAGAATCCCTCTCAGCTCCACGTATGCGGCAGGTGTTACCAGACACACGTCCACGAGCAGAAGATGCCTCCTTCAGCACTTATTAGTCCCCTGGAATTGCTCTTTCCTTTAAGAGCAAAATTTGCGGTGCTGACAATCCAAACTCGTCATCAGAGCAAAGCTCGGTGGAGGTTTATCCGGATCCAAAGGGCAGCGAATCAGGCTCCGCTTTAGAAGTTCTCTACCCACACCGGAGTCAAGTCAGAGGTTCTTATCGTCTGGAGAGAGAAATATGTAGTATGGATGTATTCCCAGTGCTTTGGCACAGCGTCGTCTCGGGTCTGCGCGACACCAAGATTCAGACTGCAGACTTGCTCTTTCTCTGCACGCCTCTCTCTCTCTCTCCCTCCCTCCATCTCTCCCTCTCTCCCTCCGTCCCTCTCTCACCCTCCCAACATCTCCTCTTTCAGTACACTCTCCAGTATATCACATGCCTGCAGATGTATCACTCATGGAACGTAAACGTAGGTAGTAACAGTATTAAAATAAAGAGTCCTTAATAATAATAATGATTAATAATAATATTAGACGCAAATTGTTTCAATTGCTACGGAAATATTTAGGGGCCCACAACGAGACATTGTCTCCATCTATTAAGACCAATCATTGGATAGCCCAGCAGTTTAACATGGATGTTCACTTCTTGCTCACTACACGTGAAATTGATGCTTAACAGGCCGGAACCCCTCGCCAGTAAATTTGAATGTCAGTTCCACCTTTGCATAGACTTATGACCGGTGTAATTAGTTTTCCGCAGCGGCGGACAGTCCTGATGACGAAATGTGTGTTGGCCCTCAGCCTTGACATGTATGATGGACAACATAAATATCCGTCCCCTAACATGAAATTAAGCTCTTGCCAAAAACGGGGCTGTCCTAAACAACAGCGACCAACCCCAGCTGTTGAAGATGCTGTCTGGTGTTGGGTGCTCCGTCCCCACAAAGCACTGAACAGTCTCCGCTGCGCAGCTGTTTTACCACACAGTAATGCAGATTGTGGGCATCTTAGTGGTGCTCCAGTAGAATTGCAGTAGCATATTCCAGGAGAGCTGTCCATGTTTCTGCATCCTTAAGAAAAAAAAATCAGTCTCTGTTAAGCTCTTTTGACAAGGTTTAGTGTAGAGGTGCAAGTTTCCTGGCTGATTTAGAGTTTTTTGTTAGTGTGACCTGCTGATACCAATTTGTGCAGATTTTGTTTTTTTTCTAAGAACAATAACTGACAAAATGCACAAACAAAATCAGTCTTTTTATTAAAGCTCTATTATTCTCATAATAAAAGATTACTATTACTATTATTACTATTGTTATTATTATTAATCTTTCAAATAATAATAGGTACAGTAGGCAATAGAATTTAACAAGGCACCTTTTCTCGGTTGCCAAGCTACATGGAGGCAAAATGCTATTACTTGAGCAAGATACCAAGTTTTTCTTCACAACAGAATCGTCTTTGGTTTGTCACTTAATAGTCAGTTTCTCCTGTCACCGACCTCTTGTCGGGTTTGGTCTCTGGTCTGGAGCGAACACTCTGAACATTTTCAGATTCTGGTGCCTGGCTGATTGTTTGGTGCATCTTTAGCTTGAGGTGTTGGAGATACTTGTTAGGGATCTTCGGAGCGACCCCAAGGAACTTAAGTGTTCCCATTGCTTCTCCATGAAAATAAAGGGGGGCGTTGGCTGTCCTTCTTGATTTTATGAAGTAAATTATCCTCTCCTTTGTCTTCCAGATCTTTAGGAACAGGTTGTTTTTCTTGTACCATTCAGACAGGGGTTTTAAGCCTGTAATCCGGTATTGGCAAATTGTATTAATTGAATTGGTGGGCTGTATGGGCGTGCAACCATAGGTGAACAGCATGAACTGGAATCAAAAAACAACCCCGTGGGGTTCCTGTGTTCAGGTGTTTCAAGATGTGTCATCTTCGTTACCCAAAGAGTTGTGGCTCTTAACTCTGACCTGCTGTGGCCGGTTGTGATTAAGCACATTATCAATTTTCTTGAGTGATGTGACATTTTCATTACAGAAGTTTGTGTATCCTAGAACTGAGCAACTTTAATCCTAAAGATCTGATCACTCAGCAAACAAGCCCTAGTCTGTGTCCTCAAAACAGCCTAGCAGGTTCAAAATAGTTTCCTCTGGACCACACTTGTATTGTTTGGTGACTGGTCCTGTTCTGCAGATTAGCAGATTCGGTCTACAGGCTGGGATCAGAGTTGGAAAAACATGGTCAGATTGTCCCAGGTGAGTTGATAATGTTGCTTTGAATGCTATGCTTTTTTTTAATTCAATTTAAGCATGATCAGTTTCAAATCTGCCTCACTGAAGTCTGCTGCCACAATGATGATGCCATCAGGGTGCGCCATTAGCTGCTTGCTAATGCTATCTTGTAGCTTTCCCAGTGCTAATTTAGCAATAGATTATGGGAGGCTGCATACTGCCTTTAAAGTCACTGCTTTGAATTTCCTTGGGAGAAACAAAAGTCTGAACTTTCCAAATGGGAGCTCGAGGTCTGAGCGTCCATGTTTATTCACACTCCCCTACCTAGATCAGTGGTAAATTGGAGATGTTATTGTCTAGCCACAACTCTGTGATGATCTACACAGTACAGAAAAGTTCTTACTAATCCATCAATCCATCTTGTTGATGAGGGACCTCAAGAAACAGACTTGGGGGCATTGTTTTGTGGGGTTAAGCTTTTAGTTTAGCCATAACCCTGCTTACTTCCCCTGCTTCTGTTTTCTCTCCCTCTGCCACTAGCATTGCCTGCCTGTTGGGATAATAATTCCTCTGGGCTCCAGGGCACAATGGCCTTCCGAAGGAATAAATGTTCTGTCCAATCAGAAGGCCAACCAGTGACAAAAATCACTAATGAACAACTGATCATATGCTGGCACTGTTAATATTTTTCTTGATAAAGATGCACTACACAGTGTGGCATGCAAGGGATATGGGGTACAAGCGTCTGGAGGAAATTAATATTAGATTAATAAATAACCCAAGGACAGCCAGACAATGCCACCCTGGCAATGTCACCAAAGGAAATATTTCAATTTAACAATACCATAATAAGGCATTCAGGTTTGACCAAGAGGCAGGAGATGTGGGTTGACTTAAAATCAATGTAATTCTATTACAAATATTTGAATTGTTAAGAACCACTAAAAACACCATTCACTCAGGGATATGTAGGAAAGCAGAACCTTATCATGGGCTTAGTCGTACCAGTAGGAAGACAGGTTGATGAGAGGTAAGAGGGACCCCAAGAAAACAATAAAATCACTCTGCTCACACATTACTTAGGTGAAGAGAAACCAGGACCAGGATATATACAACATACAGGCAAGGTAAACCATCACCCAGGACACTGGGACCACTACATTCCACTCTCAGCAACTGAATGACTGAATGACTTCTATTAAGTGACAAAAAAAAATAAACACAGTTAAGGGGTCGGAAACAATTTTGAAATGAGCAAATTAAGGGAGGTAACCCCACCATTCACTCACACGCATACTTTATATTCAGTCCAATCTACCAGGACAGGACAGTGTATGCGGCAGCGTATCGCACTAACCCACAAGTCACTCACAATGCCAGCGGCATCCAAATGGCTAATCAAACTGCAAGTCAAAGCAATGATTTTCATTCAAACAATGCAGCCATTCCCATTGCGGTGGGAGGGAGGAGGTGGGGAACAGGAAGTGGGAGGTCCTCTGAGCCAAACAGTAAAAGAGAGAGTCAAGTTAACAGACACCACATCCTATTATTGAATGTCCACATGCTGTGATAGGCCAACAAGCTGGATGAAAAACAAAATCCTCTTCCATCACTGCGCCCTGTACCGCCATCTTGGAAATCTTTGGGGAAAAAGCATCTTAATAAACAATTGGGCAAGTCTAACAGGCCAGTGTGAAAGAATTGGTGAGAATTGAATGATGCCACCAAGAGACCCTACTATGTGGGGTAAACTCCAAAAGCATCATACCACCTTTTGTGCCTTATATGTGCTTCAGCTGGATCCACTCCACAGTGCCCACTGACAACTTTGACAATCTTTGTAAAAAAAAAAAAGGCAAAGAGTGGAGGCCGAGTGGGAGCAGCACAACACTAAAAGACAAAAATCTATGTTGCTACAAACAGGCAAATAGCTAATTAAACAGCAAGTACTACAATTAGAAAATTAAGAAGTTGCATCCACCTACACCGCCATCTTGGATCTCTTTGATCTCTTTGATCTCTCATGACTCTAAATGAATCATTAAACAATTAAGCAAGTCTGACAACATATGTGTGAGAACAGGGAGAAAATGATGCCACCAGACAACCCTCAGGTGCACTTGACTCCCAGATGCATCTTGGGTGCCTTTGCACCTTTTCCACGCTCCATCTGGATCCACCCTGCAGTGCCGGATGACCACTTTGACCATGTGTGCAAAAACATCTGGCAAAGAACAGTGGAGGCCGAGTGGGAGCTGGCTGGAGGTCATTTTGTACAAGAAAGCCAGCAGAATTATAACTGCGCAACCACTGAATGCAAACCAAGTCACCGGTAATGATGCCGTTTTAGGCACACAGAAAGTGTGGAAATAACTGGTGCATGCATACATAAAATAACCATAAAGGCTAGTCCCTAAGTAGCTAACCTTGCCGCTAGTCTCCATGTTTCCTTCTAGTGCTTCCTAGCGCTGGTGTTTACAAAACGTGTTGAAAAACCAAACCAAAAAACCTGTCTGCCTTGTCCCCTAAATGAAGTATAAAAGATAGCATGCTAAAAAATAAAAGGTACAGTACAACAGTACAATATCTTTAAAATAATGTAATTTTTAACTTTAAACTATGAAATGTGTTCAAATTTTTTGAACTGTAGAATCTAGTGTCACTGTTTCCAAACACAGACACTTACATACTAATATTCTGCTGAAAATGAAACGCAATTACTTGTATAATTGATCATGTAGTTAATCCAATTAATCCAATTGTGGTAAAAAAAAAAAAAAAAAAAGGTGTAGTTTCCCTTACTTGAGTCCGTAGAAGGGTTGCTGTTGTGAGCATACGCTGTGCACTAGCCATATCCTATTTTGGACGGATTAGGATAAAATAGAGCCTGTCAGTCAACATCAAAGCACATGGCGTCCAGAACCATGCCTCCTTCCACCAAAATAATATAATATGTAGACTCTTAAACCCGTGTAAAACTCTTTTACTTATATTTCAGTGGCCATCTTAACATTTCACCCCGTGGTAAAGATTAGAAGTGCATCACGGCAGAAGTGTCGGAGAAAGGAACATTATAGCAAGGAGCGTGGTTAGTAAGCAAGGGAATCTTGTTTGTATAGTACATTTCATTGAAGTAGTTCAATAAGCTTGTGCATCTAAAAGAAATATGAATATCGTGAGAAAAGTGCATTTTTTGTAGTTATTTAAAAAAAATAAAACTTTCATTACAGCTAATATTAGTTAATGCTTGTAATGACATAACTAAAAGGATGTTTATACAAAAAGAGATTAATTTGTCCTCTCTCTCTCTATGGCATCCTGCATACTTCCTCCATACTTTGGGTGCTCTCTACAGAGCCAAGATAACATACATATATTTACATAAAACGTTGAAAATGTGCTAACTGATGTAGAACAAGTACATGACATGAAAATTCATGTACAGGTCTCAAAAATTGTTTTGTTCCAAACCAGTTCTTCAGCTGCCATTCCCTGCTGAGTGGACAAATCCTGTGGATATTTCTCTGGATGGTTCATAAGATAAAAGTATGTCTGAGACGTATTTCTGCCCAAAGCCATTGAACACGTTAAATAATTAAAAAACATATTAAGTAAAAACACAAACAATACACATAGCTATGCCTGTGTGTGTTATTATCTATATATATGGGTAAATCTAGGCCAATTTCTAACCTAGACCTTAATATTGCTGTGTAGTTGGGACGCTGTGTGGTCATGGACCCACTGTCTAATGCTAATATTCGCCATCTGCTCACCGGCCGTGTTTCAGCTTCCATGACACTCTGTCATCAGAAGCATCCCAGGTCCCACCGGACTGTCTGTTTCGCTTCATGGCTCAACAGTCGACAGGCGGATGACTAAAGAGTAACCTTATTAAAAAGTCATGTTTTGAAGCGGGTGCCACGTCACAACCACACAGGATGGAGCTGTGGACCCAATGACACCTTTCCAGGCCCAATGTTGGGTCCAACAAACTTTGGCAGTGCAAATTAATGGCGACTGATTCACCTGTGGGCATCTTAAAATATTAGGCAAATAAGTAAAGTTATTATATTGTTTCTAATTAAACCTATTTTGAGAATAAAGCTGCCATTTCTTAAAACAACATGATAGCCTAGATTCTACAATAACAGTCTCCTTGCTTTTAAAAGAAAAAAAGCTGCATACATGACAGCTTGAGCCAGTTAACATTTCAGTCGTAGTGATTTTTGTGTGTAAAAATCTCGTATGTGTAAATATGAAATAACCCTGCCACATTCCCACACACCTGTGTCTCTTCTCTCTAGAGCTGAGGAACAGCAGAGAGAGACAGATGATTTGGGTGTGAGGAGACAGTGTGATGAGAAAAAGCAGCAATACCACACTGATGTCATCCTTCCTTGCCCTTATCTCTTGGGCCACAGACATTCCCATCATGCCAAGCCTGCACAGGTGCTGAGCCCCGTGATGGAGGTAAAGATGAGAAGAAGCGATGCGGAGGCAAAGGGTGAAGGAAGTTTGGTAAGAATCACGACTTTACAGGCTGAAGTTTTACGTTCTGTTGGTTAGGCTCTGCTTTTAAAAAATAGATAAATGCTAGTAAAAATAACTCATTATTAAGGGATAACAATATTTTCTGTTGCAACAATTTATTGCCATGTCAGCAGAGAGGGGTGGAGGATAACGAAACGAGTGTCAAGAATGACAGCGCTCCGGATTCCCCGTATGCTAGTGCACAGAAGGACCTTCCGCCATTATCTGGCATCAATGCTGGCATGCTACCCTGTCCCATGGAGCCTCCAGCCTCAAGGAAGACGCAACTCCTCTGGGAGATTCCCCTCTCATTCCACCCAAATGACATCCCCACTGCCACTTTGGCAAGTAGCATGATTGCCCATGAAAAGGCTCCAGTCCAAGGCAAAGCAGAAGCACCTCAGGCAATCTCACAAAGCAGCCCTCCACCAGCAGGACCAAAACAGCAGGCGGTCTATGACCTCCTGGCAGACATACCGCCTCTTCCACCCCCAGTGAAACCTTTAGCATTGCGTGAGCTCTTTGGTGGGAATCCCAAGGCCAAAGATGTAAAGGGGAAAAAGGGGCATGATCACTCGCAACACCACTGCCAAGAGAGAGGGGTTTCCCATCAGCGGAGGATGAAGCATGTGCCCCATGAGGTCTCTCCCATCTGTGTAGGAGATGAGAACCCTGTGCGGGACCTTCAAACGTTTGGTTCAACCAGCAGATGCAACTCCCCGACCAGCAGCTCCGAGGAGCAGAAGGCCAACAGGCAGTCATCCCCTGAAGGTAATACATGTTCCATGTGTCTCTGATCACCTGCGCTCTTTATGAGCCTCTCCTCCCCTCACAGTGAGAAATACTTTATTGATCCCCAAGGGGAAATTGGTAAATTAAACAAGTAGAGTGAAAGAATAAAAAGTAAAAAAAAAAATTAAATAAATAATAGGCTGGAGCCAGAGCGATTGGTTTAAAAACATCTGGTGATAACTAATATTGTGTTTTCCCATTCTGAATTGTTTAGAGAAATTAATGACATTGTCTTAACTGCCTAAAACAAAATCTTAACAATCAAATACTTTTTCCAATACTACTTTTATGAACCTCTGTTCTGCCATGTTTCACTAATTTATTGACTTTTCTCAACTGGAGACTCAAATCTTGACCTTAAATGGTGTCGATATCGGTGAAGCCAAATTATAGCAGCCTCATCAATAGCTGGACATTGATCTGTGCCACTTGTCCACCCACATGCAAACAGACACAAGCGTGCAAACGTTGTCTGTTATGTGTTTGCGTTGGTGCTATTAAACTGTACCTCTGCAATGGTGCTGCAGAGACGTACTTCCTCAGTTGGATGAGTCAGTGGGAAAATGTTTTCGTAATGAGGGGATTATTGTGCAGTGGCAGAGTGAATTACACAGTGAGCCATCTATGCTGGTTGTTGGTGCAGAGCAGAACAGTGTCCAAAGATGTGATTTAAGTCAGCAGCAACTCATGTACACTGCGCTAAGGTTCCAACGAACTTTGCAGTGAGGTCATAATTAGAACTTTTTATAAATAAAACAATGTGCAACTTAGACAAACCTTCTGTTTTACCCTCTGTTCTTTCCTCTGCTATATGAATGATAGAGTATGTGATACATACTGCTGGCACTCATCCACATCACAGCTGACACGATGGAATTAATTCTGTGATAACAAAGCCCTGTTGATTCAGTGGGAAGGTGTGTGTGCCGATGCTTTTGCAGCAGCATAAAATAACAGTAATAACAGTAAAGTTTTATTATGCTCACCCTCTGCATCACACTTAACATGACACAGGCCAGACAAGACAATGTGCTACTGAAATGGCTAAGTTGCTAGTCCAACTTCACTTGCTGTGCATATCACTGCTGCAGGTCCAGATGGCACAGGTGTTAATGCCAAGTCCTGGGCTACCATTGTCAAGGAGGGCATAATGACGCCAGGTGCCCCTCAGGGGAAAGCCAGACCTCATGCCTTCCAGCAGATAGTTAACACGAACAGAGCCAAAAGTAAGTTATACCTTGACGTCTTTATCTGTTTAACATTTGTTTGTGTGTGTGTTGGGAGTTGGGTGGTCAGGGGAGTGGGGCTTCAAATTCAATGGGATAATCATCAAGTGTTTGCAGCACTGACTCAGCTGATTGCTACTTCATATCCCCTTAAACATTGGACTTTAAAGATTTTGAACATAGAAATGAGAACACCAATATAATCAGCCTAATTGTGATATTTTGTTTTGTTCACCACATGCAAATTAAGCTGCGGTTTAGATGATTGTTCATTTGTATCTCACACGAGTGTTCTTATTGTGTGCAACATTAATTAATTTGTACCTTTTATCAAAAATTGGACACTGACTGGCCTCTGCACTGATAACCCCATTTGTTTGTTTCACGTTAGGTATTACACAGTTCTCACCACAACTCTTCACCTCATAGCTCAATGCCAAGTCGCATCTTTGTGACTGGAGATGTTAAAACTTTATCAATCAAAATCAAAATTGTTTTGTTTTTTTGTTTTTTTCTCACAAGGGATTTAAAAAACAATTTAGATGACATTTAAACTTTTAAATAAATGAAAATAAAATAAAAAGAATTGTTCACAATATAGTTTTTTTTTAAGATGTGCTAGTAATTGTAACGTCAGAGGAATATTCCCTGTCAAAGTATATACACGGAGTCCAACATTTTAACGATAAATGTATTTCAAGTGACTATTATTTGGGTTTGAAATTTCTAAATTTCTAAAATTGTTCCTGTTATTCTGTCTCTCTTGCAGCTAACAGAGTGACTCCTTCCCATGCTGCCATCAGGCCACCAGTGACTACTACGTGTCCTAGCCCTCGATCAAACTGGTTTATTAGACCTTGTAACCCTCGTGCCCATGAGGTTAATACATTCTTGAGATTTACACTGATTAAGAAATTAAATCTGCGAGGCAATGTCTGCAATATCAATTTGCTATTTGGGATTTTTCATATCTTATTGCATCATTGCTTCTTGCATATTCTGTACATTTTTTTTAATTTGTTTAATTTGATAAAGATTACAGATGGATAACTTTAATGGGAATATAGTTTTTACCATAGTCAGTGCTAGGATCGAGAATTAAGGTAAAGATTTGCATGGAAATGGATATAACTTTGCTTTGATCTACCACATCACAGCACTACTTTTCCTGTATTATTGCTAGTTGAATACTGAAGCTGATCAGAGTCTCATTTGAGTAGCTTTAAATCCTCAGTACACCAAAGTTTCTGCTGCCACATAGCTCCGCCTCTCCTTTGTTACTCTAACTGAACAAGAAATGCTCAATAATTTGTCAAAACCTATTACAACATGCTTAACTGCTGTACCAGCTAACACCTACAGTATTTAATGTGTATTGCTTTCACTGATTCCGTTAATTAGTAGTCAATACACATACAAATTAGACACCATTTTAACTCCAAAGCTAATGTTCAGTTGGCATGAGATTGAGCATGTCCATATTCCCACCCATTACCGTGTGTATGAGGTAAACCTTGGCAGCCTTGAAAATGTTGTTAGTTAAAACATGCATTTGGAGCATCTATTTTGGTCAAATCTGACTGGTAACTCATTATGGTTCATTTTTACTAAGTAATAAATTAATGCAAATCAGTTGAAATTCAGGTAAGTCCTCTTTTTTTCAGTCAAGTCAAATTAGCTCCTGTGAAAATTCAGTCGGAAAGAGTATTTGCATTAATCATCCCGTCACTCACTCTTCTCTCTCATGTCACTCACATCACTCTGTTTTGGTCTGTTTCTGTCATTTCATGATCAGCCGTTCTGATCTATCCAATAGAACAGAGCCACACACTGTACATCTGACTTCAGTCATTTTAAAGCATGTCTCTCTCCCTCCGCCTAGTTTGTTCATGCTGCTGCTGTGCATAACCCTCCACCTCCCCATCACCGCCCAGTCTTGGCAGTTCCACCAGCTCCATCTTTTCCGGTCTCACCGGAGTCATCAGCCATCACCACCAGTAGCTGGACTCCGAGGGAAAATTTATATTGCAGTCACTCAGGAAAGACAGTTTTAGATCTTAATAATCTCCCTGTAGAGTCCAAGCACCACAGACTTTGTTCTCATTCTTAATTCCTTTATTCTATCTATTAAACATTTATCTCTATTTAATTCTTGTCTCTCCTGATTGAATTATAGTAGTAGGACAATTTAATTATCATTTGCTTCAAGTTTTTTTTTTTGGCAGGATGGATCTGTTCTGGGAGCTCCTTTCTCTTCCACAGGTCAACATGGAAAGGCTAAAAGTAGGTAGTAAATCAACAAATACTCCCTCGGTACAGAACAAGCAATTAATTACATTGAGCCCTCAGAATACTGACAGATTTTTTTTTTGCATGTCTTCAAGCCTTAAGACCATTTAAACTGTTGAGATTTAATTGTTGGCTCTGTAAAAGTATCTTAAATTTCAGTCTATTAAAGTAGCCAAGGAAATATTGTAGAGGTGCAAATCTGTAATTATATGTAACAAGTATGCCATCAATCTCTCCAACCGATTACCACAGCTAAGCATTTTAACAGTTATGTAAATGAATTAGAAAGCATGCCATTGGAACGAGTATTGTGCTTTGCATTATTCAATAACAGTGACTTTCATGCAGCAAAAACCGAATTCACCCTGTTATAAAGCAACAACCTATTAAATGAATGTGGCGTAGGTATCAATCTGAAACATTTCTGCCAGTGGAGATGCTTGCAGCTCCACATGAAGCCCAAGCTCTTCACTTTTTTTTAAAAGCTGATCCCAGTCAACCTACAGAGAAAATTCATTTCGGCCTCAGTATCTGTTTTCTTTTTCTTTCGATCACTGCCAACTGACCGGTAAGTTGAGAACTTCGCCTTCTGGCCCGACTCTTACTCCCCCTCAACAGATGAGTATAATGTCTGCATCACTGATGACACCGCCCCAATCCATCTGTCAATCTCCCACGCCATTTTCACCTTACTCATGTACATAAAACCTGAGATGCTTGAACTCCTCCACTTTGGGCAGCGACTCTTCCCAGGCCCAGAATGGTCAAATTATCCTTTTTTGGATGAGAACCACGGCCTTGGACTTGTCAGTGTCCTGTCCCTGTTACCAGGTTACTGTTCAATTAAGCCAATAGGACCACATCATCTGCAAAAAGCAGAGATTGAATTCTAAGGCCATTGAATTTAACACCCTCTGCCACTTTGCTGCACCTACAAATTATGTCTTGTCCATAAAATGTTGCAGAAGCATGCCAGCCAGGACAGCCCTACAGCATTCAGAGCCTTGAGGAAATCTGGGTGCAAGGGAGCAACCCCCTTGTCCACTGGGGTAAACTCCAACACGCAGGCAGAGAGCTGCGGAGTGATAAGTAAGCCCTCCTGCCTCCCGCCTCTCACCTGGAACAATCCCAGTGAAAAAATAGTCCAGAAATTCCAACCCCTCTCGAGATGGTTGGTTCCAGAACCTTACGATGTCTATTCAGTATCTCTCAACTTCCCACACAAGCTCAGGTTCCTTCCCCAGCAGAAATGTAACTTTTCATGCTCCAACAGTCACTTTCAGCAACCAGGGATCGGACAGCCAAGGCCCTGTCTTTGCGTGCCACACCCCTGATTCACACCCCTTTGGCTCCTCCTGCTAGTTGTGGGCCCACGTCTCCCTGTTG
>KV751318.1:13797039-13812690 GCA_001698575.1 Mola mola
TTTATATTAGGGGAGTAAATAGCTGGTTGTTCTATATAAATGCTAGGTGCCCAGGCAAGAGTGGTTTCCCACTCTTTAAAGGAATATCTTATTGGGTCTTTTACTAACCGTACAAAACCTTGAACACACGTGTAGTTGTTGAATGAAGCAAAACCAGTCAAAGCATATGAAAGGACAAAAAAAAACCTGCTTCCTGATGTTGGCTGTTTCGAGGCTGTTTTGTCGCACTTCAGTGGGGACTCTGCTGTGTCAGGTAAGCAGAACATTATTCTTATTCCAGGTAAAAACAGAACAGCAAATTTTAACATATCCATTACATCTTCTTTCTCAATTTCTCCCCACCCTCCTTCTACAGTATGACCCATTTAAATTTGGGTTTCACTTTGTTTTGCTGTTGCATGGTGGCAACAGTGACAGCAAGGCTTCCCGCATTCTGACGTGTGGCCCCTTTGGCCTTAGCACTTCCAATCCAGCATGATAATTAGTGAAGCAGCAATGTAAATTCCCTTGGGTGGAAGTCGGGGTATTGAGGTCTTTTGGTGTCAGTTGAGAAATGAGATGCAAGAAAGCAAGGCTGAGTACTGAGCAAAGAGAGAGAAAGAGAAAGATTGCAAAATGCATGATGGCGAAGAAGAGAGACATTATAAAAGTTTTATTTGTGGCAAAATAAAAAGAGCTGATGCAGAAATGGGAGTAAATGTTAATAGAGAGAGTCCAGACATTAACACATGTTCAAATGTTTCTCTGTCTGTTTGTCTGTCTCTCTCTCTCTCTCTCACACACACGCACACACACACAAACATACTCAGAAGATCTGGCTAACATGCACCTGTTAGGCACTGACCATAACCTAAATATTCTGCTATTAAAGTTTTACATAAAGAGAGTGAAGATAGATTCTGGAAAAAAAACTAAATCAGATAAAAGGAAGCTAAAAGGCTTTTCTTAAATCAAGGGTAGGAGCCTGAATTAGAATGAGTGATAGAAAGGTGAATGGGTAATCATTTAATTTCTCAAGGCCACTCAGGTGCCAAGGTCCTAAAAATGCCCACATTCTGAATTCAGTATTTAATTCCCCCACAAACCAACCAAACCAAGAAATGATTTAAACATCTGCTGCCTCTGATCAAATCCCAGATATTAAATGCCGCCCCTGAGGAAATGCAATTAAGTTAAGATCCTCTTATTGTGTTTGGTGAGTTGGCATACCTAGGCTGGCAGTTGGATGCCACAGCAGCCCAATTAAAGACAAAGAAACGAGCAACAACAACAAAAAACTGCAACAAATTAACAATTATTAAATGTTCCATTTTTGACAGGTACATAAAAAAAAGGAAGCGAGGAGCCGAGAGTTCGGTGTCGCAGCATGATCGATGGTCCGTTGCAAATGTGACATTGTCAGAAACGAGGCACGTACGAAGGGACGTGACAGGAGAACAGTTGGCGCGGATGATGCTCGTACATTTTGCCCTTCAGCTTGTGTAAGTGCATGTGAGGCAGAGAGAGAGAGGCCAAAGTTTTCCCTCTTGCGTTCCTCTCTCTTCTTCCAGTTAATAAGCCGCCCTCTGAGCTGTTGCTAGGATACACAGGTCTGTTGTTATTCTGACAGGTGGCGTTTCCTTTTTCGGACATGTGTGTGCATGTGTATACATTTAAAATCAGAGATTGATTGAGCTAATTAGAAAAAGAAGAAGAATATTAGAAAGAATGATCGGTGCTTGGTCCCCAGAGGTGAGTGAGGTACATCAGTGGTACAAGCAAATTCTTGTCAGGATCCACATGTTCACAATCCACCCACTCCACTCAGAACATAGTTTAACAATCTGGCATCAGTCAATGCTAATTCTGCGCCACATTGTTTTGCACTGTTTATGCTTCTGACAGTTCTTTCATGCAGGGGGTTTCGTACACATATAGACTGAGTGTTGCTTAGGCCTTAGGCCTTATCCACCCTATTACATATATTTTGTAACACATTTTCCTGGATAATTGGGCCTCTCATCCACACACAGTGTTTTATGAAACCCTAACTGTTGATATTTTTTGGATTTTAGATTGCTTAAAATAAAAGCTACAGTTACGATGCATATGCGTGTACATGTAACATGGAGTGTTTGGAATAATGATTGCATCACAACCATACCCGTTGCTCTTTTCTGTAATTAGCGTGCACAAGAACCAAAAACAATTGAGACACTTTGCATTATCTTTGCATTATCAACACAAATCAATCACTTTTTACTTTCAGTTTCTAAAAGTACCTCAGACAGTGAACCAGAAAGGTGTTCGATCAAAGGTCAGGATTTAAAACGAATCACAGATAACGAAAACAGTTCACCGGGCTGTATTGCCACCTACTGGCCTAGCATGCATAATGTTTCCTGTATGTACGGAGATAACTTATAAATGGGGACAAAATATCAGCTTAGAAATATACCCATGCTACTGTGGAGAAGTCCTTAAACAGCATGTGTATTTTGGAGGTGTAAACCCTCTGTAACATCACAGTTGCTGAACAACCCATTCCCAGCCTATATTGGTTGGATGGTTGCTCACCTACACACCAGCCCTTGACTCATAACTCCATTGACTGTGCTATAGCCATTGGCTAAAAATAAATGATAACATAAAAGAATGACAATGCTAAAAAAAAAAAAAAAAAAAAACAAGTTTAATCGCAGGTATGTCTGAATGGTACGACTTTAATACCCTTCTGGCTCTTCAGCTGTTACAGCTGATATCCAGCTAGGCATCCACTGTCATTGGCACTGACTGTTTACCAGTGACTGCGTAAAAAACAGGTTGCAAAGGATGTAAATCCTCTCTAGTAGAGATGCATAGAATTAAGAGTTTGAGGTTGATAAAATATACATGGTAGCATGTAACAGTGATAACTTATTGCCAAGTGTTGAAGTTTTTGACTTTCAGGACTCACTTTCCAATCCACGTCCCGTTTTGGATCACCCCTCCCCACACCCACCCAACAGCCCTCTGGCATTTTCACAATCTCAGAGGCAGAGGATAGTGCTGTGAGTGAGCGCCTGGCATCACAAGATATTTTACTCTCCGGTCGAAATAAAAATGGAAATTAATTAATGGAATTATTATTATTAATACTGCACCGCTTTGCATCCTGACAAATTACGTCTTCACCGCACTTGTCAACTGACTCTCTGCACTACTTAGCTAACTTGCTCATCTCCAGGTGGGGATGACTTTTAAAAGAATAAATAAATAAATAAATAAAAACAGAACTTCAAAGTATATGATAAACCTTTATTTTTTTTTTTTTTCCAATTGTTACTGAATAAGGGCTGCCTTCCGCTTTGTTCTTTGTATAATAATGTGTTAATACAGGACTGTTAATTCACTACTGTGCTGTTGTGCCTAAATTTTATGGAAGTGTATTAAATATGTATTAAACATAGTTATGAAAAAAAAAGGCAAATTTTGCACTGAGTATTTTAATGAATCTGTTTCAAGCCATGTATCCCACATGCTTATTTGAGTTCTGGCAGTCCTAAATATTTATGGATGTGTGCATACGGTGCTATTTACTTTACTCTTTGTGTGACTGGCCGGTTATAGAAGTGGTTACGGTTGCTTTTAGTTTTTGTAATGATTTTTCCCTGTGTGATATTATACATGGTTTGTAGTGAACATAATATCAATTCAGGCTTGAAATTCAAACATGTTCCCAAATTAGTTTTAGGGAAACAGAATTTGAACTTCACATTGCCAATCAGATTTGCGATGTCAAATTGATTGATACAATGATTTCAAAGCAAAAACCTTTCAATAAAAGAGACTCCATAGCATTGATGAGACAACTTGCCTTTTCCGCCTCGTTGATATTTATGTGATTCTGTGGTAGAGTAGGTGTTTTGTTGCCTGTTTTCATGGAGAGCAATTTGTCCGCATTGTTTTCACTAAGAAAATAAAATAAATAAAAATTACACCCCGTTAGTTCATTGAACTCATCTCTTTACTTATTCAACTGTTTTGCCAAGGCTTTGCTGCCAATTTGGTGAGACTGTTTATCTCTGAGGGGAATATAACAGACAATTGACTCTTTCTTGGCATTCAGTATATTTCAACATTGATTCTTTCGTCCTCGTCCTCAGGCTATATTTTTATCTGTCGTTTCTGCACCTCTCTCTCTCTTCCCATGTTTACATTCTTCTAAACAGTTGTTTAATTTCCTCCCTTCCTACAGCAATTAGGAGCAGCAGCAGCACGTCGAGCCAGCTGTCCTCCAGGATTCAGATGTCCCTGTTTTTTCCAACAGGTAAGGCTGCTAACAATCTCATTTTCTCCCGTCCATAAAGATTGGAAGCAGTTCTAACTTGCAACACTGAAAATTCACCTCCAACTGTAATCTATGTGGGAGTCTTTGCATTCACATGCAGCTGCGACTCCGTTTATTTCATGAAACTGTCAGCTTGCGTTACAAGTAAAAGCGCTGAAGTTGTGCAATAAATCTTCCCCGTAGAGATTAAACAATCTCTGTATGATGCTAAGTAACATTAGAATACGCTGCTCACTTGAATCTGTATGTACTGACGTGTGCGTGTGTGTGTGCATGTGTGTCTAAAAGCCGTGCCCCTGATAAATATAATTGAATATGGGTAAAAAAGGGTTTTATTTGTACGGATGTCATTGCTGATGGATGCCTCTCATAAGACAAGAAAAATCAGGGATCATTCCTCATCTTTCCTCCCACTCCTCACCCCTCCTCTCCATCATGTTTTATTCCCTTAGTTTAACACCTACTCTTTTCCCCCTTTTTCTTTGTTGGCACGGGTAGCTAGTGGTGTCTCAGTGAATTTCATGCTGCCACATGTCTGTTCTGTCCTAGTTGAGAAGAAAGCAGGCTGTCTTTCATACTAATAAGTTCTGAGGGACGCAAAACGGTGCAGCTTTAAAACACACAGCCTTCTGCTTGGCTTTGCCGTGATATATACATCATTTATCACCTTTTAAGACTGTACATTATGCATGGGAAGGATCAATGAAGAGGATTTTGATAAAAGTTGGTGCAGATTCCCCTCATTCTTTTGGATATCAGTTGTTTTCAGATGATGCCACAATCTTGTCGACTTGAACATGTGTCACGCTGAGAGCAGCACTTCACTTCATTTGGACATTTTCTGGTATTAATGCAAAAAAAAAAAGCCCCAAAACTATCAACCATACAACTAGAAATGTTTTTTTCGCTGTGGGTAGAAAACCTCAGCTGTATTAGGGTATGTCAGTGTCTCTCCTGCAGCATGCCTCCTGCAGACAGTGCAGGAGATTTACATCAGAGATTCCCTCTTGTTGTTGTTCAGTCTCTTTCATGTCACTTTTATGTCACAAATGGCACGTCTTGCTGTGTTTCGTGGACAGGCAAAAAACACTTTACCACACCACATGCTTCCTTTCTGCCAGTCTGTCACAGCACAAGTTTGAAGTGTGTAGCTGTGTTTATATCAATTTTTGTCAGCAGCTCTTTTATTTTATCATTATTTTCTCTCTCTGTCTTTGTTCTTCTTTTAGGTGCTAGCCAGAACCAACCCAACCAGCCAGAACCTTTTAAAAATGTTTTTGAAACCTTTTTAAAAACAGAGTCAGCGTCAAGGATGAATGACATAAATGTAGATCACATACAGGGTATGCAACCTTGAAACACAATTTGCAGCAAGGTAAAGACATTGAGCCAGCTTTGCTTTAATTTCAAAGTCGGTATATTAAAAGTAGAACAGAAACGCTGCCTTTCGAGTCGATCGAAGAACTCAAAGAAAAGGTACCGTGCAAGAGCAGCTATTTAGCATTACAACAGAGCTAAACCACAAAAGTCCTTTAGAGGATATGAAGTTCTATCCTAAAACAAATTCTAAAAGTGTGTCAGACTTGCCCGTCTTTTTTGAACGACAGGCATGAGTTGGTAGGTTGGCAGCTTGAGCAGCCATCCAGCAAATCCACTATAAGGGCCCTCATTACTTGGGGTGGCTTAGTAGAGCGCAGTCAATCACATGATCCACTTTCACTTTTAAAAAGTTAAAGGTGGACATGTTTTACCTGTTGTAGTTCATTCACAAGGGCAATGGTATATATGAACCTCTCACTCCTGGAGCCCTCATCCCTACATACACTCCTGAACTCCCGATATCTTTGGTTCTGTTCTTGCCTCTAGCGCCGACGTGTCAGGCATATAGCAGCTGTTATTCATGCAGTTTCTTGCGTCACTCATCTGTAGCCTTAAGGCGCTTGGAGGCCCTTTTCAAAGCATGTCATGGCAGTTTTTTGTTAAATAATCAACTCAAGCCTGAGTAATTATGTGTCTTATTAAAACAATGACTACAATTTCCTCAAAAAACATTACTTAAGTGCGAAAAATGGAGTGAATATACCTTGGAAAATCATGGGGCAAATTGTCATGATCAAAATTAAACTTGTTTCTTATTCCCTAACAATACCTCAACATACCTCAAGATTTTTTAAAGCCGACCATCTGCTTTAGATTATTCACAAAATAATATCCATTTGTTTATCATTACCATGACCATCAATTTTTATCATCAGCATCTTTACTACTGTATCTGCAGATGTCTGCTATTTAAGAAACATTTAATATCCTCTGAGCTCATCACATTACACTAAAATGTTGCAACCATTTTATCATTACAGCGTACAGTTCAATTATGAAGAAAAAACAAACACCAAAAAGCACCTCAAAATATAAAAATATATATCACTGTAAGCCAGAATCACTTAAATTAAATTCAAATTCAAAGTTTATTTGTATAACCCAAAATTACAAATTACAATTTGTCTCAGAGGGCTTTTACAAACTGTACAGATATGACATACTCTGACCTTAGACAACAACCCAACAGTGAGAAAGCATTCCTAATGCTGCTGATACGTATTCAAATATATTAAGTCAATGAGTCCAAGAGTACGTGTAATCAATCAATCTATAAATCTATAAAAAAACAGCCATACACCAGCCATATTTATGCTTATGCACGCAAGTCAAAGAGAACACGCTTAAAGTATAAAAATGTGCTTTTGGAAGTGTAAAATGTTGCATGGCTGGTACGGACATGTATTTATGTAAATGTACGTGTTTCTGTTCTGTCAGTCATGTGTGAAATGCACATTGCAAAATTAGTCCAGCTTAGTTCTAGCACATCTGTGCTAATTTGCTTATCTGCAGGCCGTATTTCGGATGGCGTTACAGCAAGAACATGTCAGTTTACTGCTACGTGTATTTGGATATGCATTTATTCACCCTTAAAAGTTTAGTGATATTCATCGGTGACATTTCTGGTGAACGCAGTTTTATTTGACGCTAACTGCAACTTGGAATTAATTGAGAAATGTAATCAGCCTCTGGGGCAGTGCTTCCATTTTAGAGTACAGCGAGCTCATCAGTTCACAACAATAGATATTTCATGACACTTCACATGTAGGCTAGATGTAGACCACAGTAGACTTTAACAGAGATCCAGTATTCCCCCATAAGCATACTTGGTGACAAAACTGCCAAGTACCAGCTGTTACTATCTGTCAAACATTCATCCTCAGAAATGTATGCACTGTATAATATAAAGAGAAGCTCTAGATAGAGCTAAGGGATGGAAGTAGAACATTACATAGAACAATGAAGAGGACAATGGTTTCAGGTTATGCTGCCTGCATTTAAATAAAAATCCCGACTGGAGGGTCCTTGATTTAAATCTTTCATGTCCATATAATTTGATTTTCTTCTGAAGGTACAGAGTTTATCATTATTTTCAGTGTGTAAAATATGTCAGCAATCAATATTTTTTATTTTACAATTTAACGTATATGTAAAGTTTTACGTACACCTTAACAAATGCAACGAGCAGTCCGGACCAATTTATCCAATTGTGTGAACGATGGAGTTTAGGTTATTGAACACGTTTTCAAAACAGACTATCTTTGCCTTAAGGGAACAGCAAAGTGTTGATAGTTTTAGAGTTTATATGCTTTGCTAGTGCTTATTTCGGCCTGTGCAGCATAATAAACTAAGACTTGATACAGCTTTATTCAATGCAGGTCTAGCAGTAGCTTCAGACAGCTAGTGCGTCAGTACACTTAATCTGTTTAGCATTTTTCAGCTGTTTAAATCTCCCCTCTGCACTCAGTCCTTCAAAACGTCAGGCAAAACTGTTTTACTGGCTCAAGTAGATTTCATAAAACCAGCAAAAATATCCCTTGGTCACCATAAACTCGCTCCAAAGTCTTTCCCCCAAAACAAATTAATTGGCCGCTCGCTAAATCTCCTAATAACGTATTTTGGTTCATTTAGAAAACATTTGTTTTGTCCTTGATAAAAACTTTGTAAAAGTGTTTCACACACACAAATCCTGATGAAATAATTTCAGAGAGTTCGATGATCACTGTGCCTGATGGCTCAACGAGAGTTGAAAGAGACAGCAGCCATTTGATAGCGTTACACAATGTACATAATCTAGATTCAAAATTTATGTAAGATTGTAAGTAAAAGGGATTAGATGTGATCAAACTTTCCGTTTACCATCAACTTCGGCTTCAGTTTAACTTTAAGGTGACCTAAGAAATGATTTGGTAATTAACATTTGTAAATATGTGATATTATTGACTCAGAAGTATAGTTCATGAGTAAAGTTAGTTCTAAATTAATTAATAGTTCAGTTAACCTTCAAAAAAAAAAAAAAAAAAAGAAGTGTACTAATTATTTTTCATATTTACAATTACATATTTTCATCAGCATATTTGTAGTTAGAATAGATCGTCGAACCTGCAGTTTCCCTCATACTTACCTGGTTAAGTCTCATTAGACTGCTAAAGTACGTGCTAATCTTCATCCTGCTGTCTCTTTTTATAATGAGAGATCCAATCACCACATATCGAAACCCTCGTGTTAAATTATGATAACTATAATATGTTTGTGTGTAGCGAGGGATTCGTGTGACATTAGATGGAGACATTTTTGTGTTAAATCATTTCCATGCCAAGAATTATGACTGCAAAACCTGACTCAGTACACCAACAATGTTCCATCTCCAATATACTGTAGGTAAAAGACCTCTAACTCTCCTGTTGTGTGTGAAAAACACATTCCATCTGATCACTGACGTCCTGACTTTACTGCTATTCTCACTCTCCAGCTGTCTACTTAAAGCTACCAAAAGGACACTCATTTTCTGTCTCTGTCGTTTAAAATGAAGCCCACACACTTGTATAATCCTTGCATTTATTGTTGAAAATGTGTGTCAGTACAAATACAATTGAGCGCATATCCTGGAATCAGCCCAGCGTTTGTCTGAGTGTGTCTGCCTCTAACCTCCGCTTTCAAAGCCAATGCAAGCTAATTGTTGTCTAATGTATGACTCTATCCCAAATAATGTGCCCAAGCCGTGATCATTTATATTCATAATTTGTAATTAGGCCTACTGTGAGTTAAAGTCTGATCCGCAGCCGATAACACTAAGTGTTTGTATGTGTCTGCCTGTGATGCATCATACATCTGATCAGTGGGTGTAAAACTCAGAAGATCCTCAACACTGGCCTTATTTACCTTGTGTGGCAAACAGTAGCTGCCAGAGGGTCTCATTTCTCAGTTAGCTTCAAACAATAGTCTAATAGCTGCTCAAAGGACACGCATGCTACACGCTGACTTCTTTCTTCCATTCTGCTATTTTTTTCCTTTTTTTAGTTAGACAGAAATATGCCTTGTTTTGGTGAAATGGGTAAAGATTCGAAGGAGTCGATGATAATCATAATTGATATTTGACAAAGCCCTTTAAAATTACATGACGCAACTGCCTAGTTGAGCTGAAAGAGAGGGAGTGGAACAACAGAAGAGTGAATGAGTGGAAAAAGGAGGAAGGAAAAACAGGACAGTCTTTTGGAGGATTTCGACTTTTTGGCTGTATGATGGCTGGATTCTTGAAATAATGGAATAGAGGGTTGGACTTTTGGTCTCTCATATACGAATGCGTTTTGGAATAATGATGCTGAACTCATTTATTTTCTATGAATAAAGCGTGACATCAGGTCCTTTGATGCCATCACTTAGTAGCAAAAAAAGGTGACAGTTTTCATCCTCGTGTCTTGACATACTGAATGGGTAAACATGCACCCTGTGGTGCATGGAGGTATGCCAAGAGCAGCAGAACTCAGCATCTCGTGACATGTGGAATAAATTCACCCACCTCCTCACAGAAAACGGGAATAAGAAAAAGACAGAGCACAAGGAGAGCATGATGAAGTAGATGAGGACAAGAAATGTTGCACATTTTCTCAGTTTGTTCGGATGCCTCGATTTGATTCATCTTAGAGAATTTTGCTGCAGTCAAGAAAAAGTGCATTTCTTGTGTAGACCGCTTAATCAATCTTTTTAATTTCCTTCAGTCTTTCATCCTCATCTGTTCTTCAGCAGTAGTCTCGGAGGGTCTTAGCTCGGTCCTGTCTGGTGTGTTAGACCCCGGCCTCTATCGATCTTGTGTTCAAGGCCTGTTCTTGTGCTGCCATGATCAGTGCCTCTGTATTGTCCCTGAGACCAGCCTTCTCCAGCCACTGGTATGTTTTTTATCGATATCAGCCCCTTCCTCTATCTGTCAGTGGTACATCCCGTGCAGGGGCTTGTCCCTCCATGATGGTCTCTCTTCTTCTTCCTTCTCCTCACTGGGTTTCTGCTGCCTGAGGCATTCACTTAGCAGGTCATCATCCAGGGTCATATTCCTGATGTGTTCCTGGATCTTGATTGTTTCATCTTGGACAGTGGCTCTGACGCTCACTAATCCTCGGCCTCCTCTCTCTGCTTTGTATACAGCCTCAGGGTGCTGGACTTGGGGTGAAAACATCCATGCATGGTGAGGAGCTTCCTTGTCTTGATATCTGTCCTTGTCTGTGATATCTTCGCTTTCTTCATCATGAAGATGAAGAAAGCGAAGGGGATACATGCAACAATCCCACATTTGTTGCATGTATCCCAAATGACTGGGGTTGCTGGTATGGTAGCGCTCCATTAATCCCACGTGGTCATTCCAGCTCCATGAATGTCTTGATCCGGTAGCCCATTTGTCATCAGGTTGCCCGGTTCCTGACATGGACCTTGTGACCCAGCAAAGTTTATTTTCTCTTTTTTTTCTCAATGCAATTTCACGAGGTTGTTGTTTGTGAGTTTGATGTTATTTATAGAGCTGCTTGAGAGAAGTAACAAATGGATTTCATCATTCAGTTTGAAAGGCTGGATAAGGTTGGAGGTTATCATGTCCACAATAAAGCTGGAACTAAGAGCATTTTATCTCTTTTAAAATGTTCTGTAACTCAACATCAAGGCTTACAGGCTATATTTGGTCTGCCGGTGTTTTCTGATGCCAGTAACTAAGTAGGATGATAATAAAGGTAACATCAAAGAAATAATAAAAAAAAAACATTTCTTTCAAAGTTACACATTTTGTGCTCTGCCTGTCTTCTTCTTCAAAAACAAAACACAAATATAAATAAAAAATAAAAAACAGATATTGAAGTTAAGTAAAAGGGATGTGAATAGGTTTCTATATACCAGATGGATGAATCACTTCAACACAATCAGCACCAGTGTTTTTTTTTTTAATAAAAACGAAATAAGTAGGTTGCAACCAAATATCTAACTGACTGTTTTTAGAGGCTAGATGTGTTGTGCACCATATAATTTGCAGCAGTAAGATGTTTTCTGAAAAAGGAAAGTTAGAATGCGTTGTGTTTTTTTTTTTATCATCAAGTGGAGCTCATTTTAGTTGCATCAGAGGCATAGAACAAAAACATTTGATTTGAAATCAAATAGTTTACCCTTTTTTAACCGCCTTAAAAATTTGCAGTGCTTTTCATCACTGATATCTTTGTGCCGGTCTATTCTCTTGGAATTCCAAATGCCATTTTCACAGTTCCTCCTTTTGTGTGCCTCCTGTGAATGTGTGGGGTTGAGGCTGACGACGGAGGAGCTGATAACCGAAATTTCACAACAAAAGTCAGGGGTGACTGTCTGTGTCACAACCTGTCACACTCAAGTAAGGATGAGAGGTGAGCGCTGCAACATTTCACAGAAAAAGACAATGAAAAAAGGAACGTTCGATTTTTTTTTTTCTTTTAAACCAGACATTACACCAAGTGTCCACGCCCTTTCTCATCTTTTCTTTCACCTGCTGTAGTGCGACCTTCTTTCAGGTCTCCCTCACATCTCGCAGTAAGAAAGAATACAGTAAGCACCCTTAAGACCTTTGTGGAAGATAATATTAATGTAGTAGCTCGTAAATGCCACAGTTTTATACTGATTAAAGAAAACTCAGACAAAAATTATCAAGGTAAATAAATCTATTAAAAATACTTTATATGGCTGGTTGTCGTCCTTAATATTGATGTTTTATCTGTGACCTTTGCTCCATCCTGCAGTACATGATGTTCCTCACGTTTCTCTAAAGGCAAGAGAGAGAGACCATTAATTCAATGGAATGACAGAAATACTGATGTACATTACTACAATTTAATACGACAAGAGACTTTATTGTTATTGCATTGTAGTTATACAATTCAACTTTGTTCAGTTGCTCTCAGAGAGACCAGCAGCAATGCAGAATGCAAAATTAGATACAAGATGAAAAATACGATTTCAAATATACTAAGCGCAAAAAGTAAGGAGATATTGGTTGATTATTTATTTGCTGTAACAATGCTTCTTGGCAATAAATCTTATACTGTTGGAAAGCCTGTTTATTTCCCTTTTGCATGGTGCCACATTTGTAAGGAAAATGCTTTTGTGGGATGAGCGGCAGGGTTTATATTGACAATTTAACAATTTTTTCAATTAACAAACCGGGACCTCAGTAGCACGTGGAAGAACCATACACAGCCACAACAGCAATGGGGGCCCTCCTCAGTCAGTTAATGTGTTTCTGATGGTTCTGTTTCTTTTGCCTAATGGGAAGGTCCTTGATAATGTTGGTAGCCCACTTATGTAGATGGCTAGCATAAACTGTGTCCTGATTTGGAAGACTGGTTCTCACTATCCTCTGCTCAAAGATGTTGAACCTCTGCTCTGCAGTGCATCTCATCATCCCCTGATATCAGTCCCACTATAGTTGTGCAATCAGTAAACTTTACAATGGTGTTAGCAGAGTGGACGAGTGTGCATTTGTGTGGGAATAAAGTGGAAAAGGCTGGATTGCGAGAACGGCCCGGTGGTGCTGCTGCATTCAGGGTGAGAGTACCATATAGTACCATATAGTTTGTGCATTAAAGTCTGATTGAAGTCTGATTTTTCTACAGTCACAGCAATTAAGTTGCTGTTAATGGCATCATGCAGCTCTACCAGAGCTAACATAGCCTGTAATAGAATATAAACACCTGAGATTAAGGTGGAAGTAAACTCTCTCAGCATGTAAAAAGGTCTGCACTTCAAAGTCAGATATTCAATGTCAGGGGAACAATGTGTCCTGATGATGTCCAGAGAGGCACACCAATCATTATTTCTGTAAAGGTACAGTCGTTCAATTTTGCTCTTACCGGAGTCGACAGTCGTGTCCGTCCGGGAACAGAGCGGCCCGCTAGCTTGATAGCCACGTCGATGATGGTGCCGAGCCAACTTGCCGTGATTACTCACACAGCTATTGACACAGGGAGAAGTAATCCGCAGTCATATTTCAGCCATCTTGTAGACGAGTGATCAGGAGTTGGTAAGCATGGGACTTGGACGGTCTTGGGGTAAGCCTATTGCCTAGCTCCTGTTAATTATATTAATCCTTTAGATAATTACACCGATGTTCAAAAAATTGGAAATTTCGCAACCGACAACCTTACTCATTCTAAACATTAAACAGCACGTCTAAGTTTTAACATAGTCTACTTACTTAGTCGAGGATCTCAGAAGTTTTCTGACATCATTTTGCATAACTCCATTTCTTTCAACTTGATGAGGACCTCACAATATTGCTCTGCCTTGTTCCTTGGAGATGGACCAGGATCCTTTGCTTTAGCGCTGAACACCTTCAAAGGCCAGTAAACAGGCACTGCGGAAACATCATATGTTGTTGAGGGGGCTCTCGCTTTAGCCCGTTGAATGGTGGAGATGGTATTGTCAGCGGCAGCACTGGAAGTCATATCGAGTATGTAGTGAAACTGGCGGTTAGAGAGAGTGGGGGGGGGGGTTAATATTTTGGGTCCAAAGGAGCCCAGAAGATTTTGTCTTTTGCCATTTTGTCATGGATCTACAAAAACTCTAACTGGTAGCAATCATCTCACTCAGAGTGCATCATTTTCGGTGGAATTCGAAGTGCAGGGTACTCTTACATTAAAAACTCAGAACTAGGAAAGGGATCAACAACACATATGTAGTCTACATTTTGAGTATATCTAATGAGTCATGTGAAGGCACCATTTGACATTTTGGGAAATTACTCTTGTTTTCTTTCATGCCATTGTTTTTATGAGTTTTAAATGTGAGGATACCGTCAGTCGCTGGCTAACAGCTGAAGTTATTTGGGTGTTAAGTAGCAGTGGACGTAAGGAACATTGTAGATCGTGCGTGATTAAAATGTCTCTGCCATATACAGAGATCATTGGCATCATGCTGCAGTGCATATAATATCAGCTGCAGCTCTATGGCTCATGTACTGTTCATTTAAAGTTATTGTTAGACAATCCGTTTGGCACACGAGTAAGCAATTTATAGTAGTCATTGTTTTCTTTCCCTCACAGCATGCAATGCAGCATGACATACACTCATACTCCTTATGTGGAAAAGCTAACAACATCCATTCCATTACATTTATTTAATAATCTTTAGTTACTTGTTATTACTGTACTCAGTGTGGTGCATTTTTAAATTAATTTATTTATAAAGGCAGATTGCACACACACAAAAAACCCTCTCATAATCTATTGCTAGATAATTTGTAATATAAAACGTAAAAATGTTGAATTCTGGATCTGATTATTGGCCAGGTTGATAAGCATTAAACATACGGTCCACATTAAAGTGTATATATTTATGTGCATCTATTCTTGCTTCTACTTTGGTATTCAAGTATATTTAATGAAACAGAATTACTTTTAATACCAGAAGTACATTTATCATTGGATACGTCTGGACTAGTATATACGTGTAGTATATACAGTATTTGTATAGGTGTTCGTGTACTTTCACTTTTACAAAATTGATATTGATGATATTTCTGCTTTTTTCTCAGTTATAAAATTGGGTACTTTTTTCAACACTGGTAGCATGGATGGTCCAGTTTTGCCACTACCAACACAGCACAAACCTCATTTGCATTATTTGTAATGATGTTTGCACATTGCATTGCAATGCAACAAACATTTTTAACCATCACAAGTAACAAATGTTGAAAACACCTGAAAGAGTATGTTAATAATCATGCAGTTAGGGGGCATCGTGTCCGGGTAGAAGCTACGAGACCAAAATAAACAACTCTGACCCAGAGTTAGTTTTTTATTTGTTATCAAATAGTGAACATTTAAAATATTTAAAAGTTCACATTTAATATTTTCTAGGCATAAACTAAATTTTTCATGCATTTTACTATTTAAATTTGGACAATAATGATCTGCGGCTAAAAGACAAAAAAACCCCATAAATAAATAAAAAAAAAAAAAAAA